>JAJHUR010109715.1:920-14496 GCA_027495735.1 Lutjanus campechanus | reverse complement strand
TTAGGTCTAACAATCTAAATCTGTTATCGGTCCCACGCACTCGCCTTAAGACCCGTGGTGATCGAGCCTTTGAGGCCATAGCTCCTAAACTATGGAACGCTTTACCTGCACCTTTACGCTCGGCTGATTCTGTGGACTCATTTAAAAAGCATCTAAAGACTCACCTGTTTAGGCAGGCGTTTGGGTGACTACGTTTGCATCTCGTGTTCTAATGTATAGCCATATATTGTTATTATTCTTTGTAATCATTGCTCCTTGTTTTCCTGCACTGTATTTTGTTTTTGTTTTTTTTGTTTTTTTATTTTTTATTTTTATTTTTTTTTTTAATGCTGTGTAAAGCACTTTGTGGCTTACGCCTGTGAAAAGTGCTATATAAATAAAATTTCTTCTTCTTCTTCTTCTTAATAAAATCCTGCTTTTACAGAATATGTAATGTCCACGCGCAAGAATTACATCAATATCTATTACTATAATGAACTTTTTCAGAATATTATCATTTGATTTGTAAACTGTCAAATCTGAATGAAAATAGGTCAAGAGAGGTTTCGGTTTTCTGCCTCTGCACCTGCCGAATACATGAGAAAGCACCAACTACTGTACATAAGTTAAATCCTACATAGCTGCCAGATAGCTGCCTTTTACAGCCATATTGTTGCCTTTTAAAATCACTGTAGCATCTCCTGGCCCTGTGACAATCATTTTAAGTGATTTGTAACCACCACTAACAATGTGCTTTGACTTACATGAGGCACTGTGGTTTTTACAAAGAAGGGGTATGATTACTCTACATTTATGAGTCATGTAACAGCATGTATAGAGATGGATATTAAGTGAGTTTGGAGTGGCTGCTAATTCATGTGACAATACAAATGTGTGCTTGATGAATGCTTTAAAATATAATGCATGTACAGCGGTGGAGGAGGTATTCAGATCCTTTACTTAAATTACCATGAAGTCAAAATCAATGTTTAAGTGTTTTTATATTTATTGCACTATATGTGTCCTATACCCCAGTATGTGCTCCCCAAAAAATGACAAAAAATTTGTTTTGCAGGTATTCCTGGGCATTTTAATGGTATTTCAGATTTCTGCAAAATGATTAAAAACTGTTGATGACTCATCCTATCACTTGAGGGCATTACTAAATTTGTGTCCAGTGAAACACTGTCCCGATTATGACACAGGAGGAGGAGAATATGTCCACTCACTGGAGTGGACTGGGATGTTTTTGGGTCGGTTGGGACGGTTCTCACTGTATAAAACCACAGCTTTAGAACTTTATTCACTGATTTAAGTGAAACTATGTCATATTTTAGGGAGAAAATTGTTTCTGGTTAGGGTTAGGATGTCCTCCGGCTGCTCAGCTTCAACTCTTGGTAATCTAATTACAGAGTTTCCTTGTTGCTGAAGTAGATAACTGTATCTGTTAGCTGCCATTAGCCGGACCAGGTTCAGTAGCCTCCCAGTGAACACGACTGGTCACCGGAATGAACACAGCCTCAGAGAACGACAGGGAATACAGCATCAAAGTTGTTTACGGATTTTCCTGATGAAAATATGGCTTTACTTGTTTCTAAAGTAACTTACCTAACCACTAAGTGCCATGAGCTCAGTTAGCTATGACTCAACCATGGGGGGCTGAGTTCTTGCTGCAAACCCAGCAGCAAAACCACCTCGGTATTGTAGCGTATTTTTACTTCAGTTCAATATCATATGTTTTAGTTACAGATGTACATATACTTGCAGTTTAATGTTAAACAAAACATCTCTTATAAACTCTTCATATGTTTTGTGTGCAAAAGTCTTAATTTGTGAATTAACTAGTAACTAAAGCTGTCACAGACATGTAATGGAGTAAAAAAATATAACATTCCCTCTTAAATGTACAAGGGTAGAAATAAATGTCATAAAAAGAAAAGACTCAAGCTCAGTATGAGTACCTCAGATTACTGCAGTACTAGAGTATGCACGTAGTTATATTCCACCACTGCAGTGTCGATGTAGCCAAAGTAGAAGCAAAGTTTTAGGTTTGTGCAAAATGTCTGCCACATACAAAGTTTGTTGCAGGACACGGGGAACTTCCATGATGCCAAGTAAGTAATGTCAGTTAAGAATTAAGAAAATAATTTGCAACTTCCCTGGCTCTTTTTCCAGAAGTCCTCTATTGTGTTTGGAAACAATATTTCATCCAGAGAGCTCAGCATAAATATTAATGTTAATTCTTTGGG
This sequence comes from Lutjanus campechanus, assembly GCA_027495735.1. NCBI lineage: Eukaryota > Metazoa > Chordata > Actinopteri > Lutjaniformes > Lutjanidae > Lutjanus > Lutjanus campechanus. The sequence continues at coordinate 12,268 of JAJHUR010109715.1, read as the reverse complement.
ACGGAGCAGACAGAGCTTCCCTTAAAGCATCTGGGCCAGAGAGGCATTCTGCTAAATGTTATTGATTTTCCACTCAGCAGAGAGCCAGATGAGGCTCTCAGTAATGCTAACGTGGAAGACGAAAAATTGCTCCTCTCTGTAGTGTTTCTGTATGAGGTTCACATCAAGGCTGTATTCTGGTTAATCAGAAACGAGAGGACATGCTTGACTGTTTGACACTGATGTTATCTGCGCACACACAGGAAAATAGGTTTTTAAGGTTTTTGATGGATAGCTTTAGCCTGAAGCCAGACGTCAGATGACTCCTCCTCATAAAACTTTAATCCTTCATTTCATTTTGAATTAGATCACAAAGCTCAATGGCAAAAATAAGTGCATATTTGATTCTTGACATTTAAGATACCACTAGTTGGAAGCAACAGTTTTAACTACTATTTGATGTCAGATTACATTCATTTAGCAGAAACTTTTAACCAATAATTCTATTCAGTCTCCTTGTATGACTTCAGTAGGGAGTTCATTCCGAAACTGTTGGGCAAACTACTATAACTTCTTTAAATCGTTTAACCCGAACCCTAACTCACAGCCTCTCATGATATGTAACTTTATTTTAATAAACCACTTTAATAAATTGCTCTGGGAAGCAGTGCATAAGAAGTTTATATAAACAGAGATGTGCTAATCCACTTTTTTCCAGTTCCAGTCCGATTATGATACCTGAATCTGGATATCTGCCAATACCAATACTGGCACTTTGGCTTTGCACACACTACAAGTTGCTGTCTTGCTTTTCTGTGTTTCAAGAACACATCTCCAAACGAAGGACATAACGAGTTAGCAACTGTGAACTCAGTTGCACACTGTCTCATGTTCTGTTACTACAGAGCCGCAAGCTCCTCCTGTACATCGAACTCAAAGACTTCTGAGAGATAAAAAATATGGAGACTGCTGGACGTCTTTGTAGAACTGTGTGATTATTAACTGTTTGATATATAGTTTAATTAATTTGTGCTACAATATCTTGGCTATGGACTTTAAATTGAATTATTACATATTTATAATTCATAACAGATTATGGAGTCTGGATCAGTGTGTGGACTGGTCATGTTAGTCTAATATGAAAAGAGTGAATTACATCAGTATCAGTACCCGATATCAATACTGATGTTGGATCAGATCGGTCCAAACTCTAGAATCAATGCCAGTTTATGGTAATACCACTGAGTAGGGCTGTAACTACGAATCTGCTGATAATTTTCACGTTTAATCGGTTGATGGTTAAAATTGCTTCTTCTTTTTTTCAAAACAGTTGAAAATCCTTTAATTAACCATAACCTTTAATTTATTGTCATAAATGACAAAGAAAAGCACTAAATACTAACTTTTAAGAAGCTGGAACCAGCAAATGGTTGACATTTTTGCATGAAAAATGACTCAAACTGTGAATTAATTTTTCAAATTTCAATTTTCTCTCCATCAATTAATTGATTATTTGATCCATCAGCCACGCTAAACTAAACACCCCAATAAATATTCATGACAGTGGTTTTGTTGATACATTTAGAGTGGATGATGATGAGAACTAATGAGGCTTGCTCTGTCATTTAGTCCTACTTATTCCCAAATTAAACTTCTTCTGCTTCCTAATTTAACCCTCCCTTCCAAAATTTTGCATCTTAAACAGACAAAATTAGCATTAAATGTGCATTAGGAATGCTTTGCTGATTGATGGAAACTAGACCTGCAGTTACAAACATGATATTACTTGAAATAATGCTGGCATCCCTTATAAAATAGCTGGCAATTGCATAAGCAACCACAGATACCGTGACTCTCTCTGAGCTCCCAGATATCGACTGGGTTGCTATGATGGCTTCTCGGACTGTGCCACAAAACGAGACCACAATGGGAGTCCAGCAATAAAGCTGCGAGATGAAAGAGTGAATGTTTTTTTGCAGGCAATTCAGACTGTGAGTGTGTGTTTGATGTAGGCCTTATGTAACAGACCCGAGCCCATCGAGGTGGGTGAGGGAAGAGATAGTGTCCGTCCTCCAGGGCCTTTCAAGGTGATGTCGGCACAGAGGGGAGGATCGAGGATGTTGGAGATCTGGGAATCTCCCGTCATCGCTTTCTCCTTCCTGTTTGTTTTCCCCTCTGTCTGTGTGTTTTTCTCCGCCTCTCTCGTCTTTGCTGCCTTGCACTGTCTTTTATCATGACGCTCTCTCTGTGTGTGGCTCCAGAGAAAGTGCTCCGGGTTCATGATGTGATGAAGTAATGAGAAGAGACGTGGTGATTCAGCAGTTTCAGCCCAAAGGCCACATCTGCTCTCTTTCCTTTGCTCTCTATATCTGTCTCCATCTCTCCCTCTTTCTGTTCTTCCCTTTCTTTATCTCTCTATTTATCTATTGAGGATGTGCTCGGCCGTTTCTGCCTGAGCTCCACTGAGCCTATTTACCACCTATTTTGCATAAATACCCATCAGGGGAGATTATTTTGGACCGTTGACTTCTCAACATGACTCATCGTGGATGGTTTGACTGCAGGTTGATGCACAGTTCTCTGACCAGCAGGGGCTGATGGGAATGTCACCGAGTTGCCCTGCAGTTAAAGTTTGAGCTTTAAGCTGCAGCTTTAACTGGTTGGTGTTTAAAAGCATACTGATGAGCAAACAGGAACCAACATTTGAAGTTGCTTAACAGAAGTGGTAGGGCATAAACATTATTTTAATTAGTAATCCCTATTGCATCAGCGCATGTAAAACTCACAAACAAACAAACAAACTTTCAAACAAACTGACTGGAAAGAATAAAAGCAAAAAAATCCTCCACCAAGGCCAATAGTCCAGTCTTTTATAATATGCAAATCTGCAAACACAACCACATATATGTCTGGATATATAGATGAGGATCCTGCAACAAGACAAAGCAAAACTGGTTCAAATGAAGCCAATCTACATGGATGTTTTATCAACAACAAAGTTAGAATGTATGATTGTTAATGCATTGTAAGAATCCATTAGCTATTAAGTGTGTTATGGTAGCTCACAATAACCTTTAAATTGCTTATTTCAGTAACATCAACTTGGGAATCAGTCAGGATAATTAAGACATTGTTTATCTCTTACATACCTGCTTCATTTGTTTCTACAGTGATATTTGAGGTGGCTGTTATGTTTTCTTATATGTTTAGTTGCGGCACAAAAGTCACTTTAATTACGACAGGTAAACACATTTGTGATAAATTCCAGCTCGTTCTCATTCCCAGGTTGTCAGATGCCTACATTTGTCATGCCCCTTGGTGACTCATCTGCAGTTGTATGAGACACACTGCATTTTCGACATTGTATCAAGAGTGAGAAAGTCCACATCTGGAAGAGGTGGAATGGATGGGTCAAACAAATACAGGACTTTCAACCAGGAGATCGGGGTTTGTGTAACATGTGAAAACCAGAACGTTATTAAAAGTTTCGAGGTACGTTAGTTGTGTCACGTGACTTTGGTCACTTGCTTCGCTGATGTTTAGGGATGTCACAATACCAGAAATTTAGTGGTCAGCACTAATATTAGTGAATTTTGAATGATTCTTGATATCTAATATCTAAACCTACTTTTTTTTTTCTCTAAACATGATCTTTTCTTAAACCTACTCAAGTAGTTTTGGTGCCTAAAACCTACCCACACTGCGACTGTTACATTATGTTAATTACATGATAAAAAGGCTTTCTGGCAGTATCTCATACACCCACTGTGCATCAGTATGAGACCCCAAGAGGCAGTGACAAAGCAGCGTTGGTAGATGACAAGCTGGGACGAGAACCATTGAACCATTGTATTTGCCATAGCACAGTTGTATCTATTGACCCATCTCACAACGCTAACAAAAAAAGAAAAACAATATATGTATCCATGCTGTGTTTTGGATCCGCTCCAAAATGCGATCTTGTTTTTCTTCTTCCATGCGACACCCTTTCATCAAATTTCATGAAAATCAGGTCAGTAGTTTTTCTGTAATCCAGCCGACAGACAAACAAAGCCACAAACAAACCAAACCAAAAACATAACCTCCTTAGCAGAGGTAATAAGAGAAAAAATACGCCATATTTCTATTGGGATTATTTGGTTTCATGTGGTTGCACAACAGAAAGACGCTGTTTTTGTTAACACATCTCTGATATGATGAAACTGAGCTGAACTGAATATAAACAGGAATGTTAAGTTTGTGTATGTCTGTGTGCTTCAAGTCATGCATGTATTTCAAAAAAAAATAAATAAAAAAATCTCACTCACCAGTGGAGACAGGAGTACACAGTGAGAGCAGGTGGGGAGGTGGAGCCTTGCCTATCTCCATCAACATCTCACACACACACATACACACACACACATTTACAAGCACCTGCACTCTCTGTTTCTATTTTCTGTCCTCTAATTATACACGGTATGAAATAATTCATCATTTTGCTGTGATATACAACTCTGTTCCTCACTCCCGCTGACTGAATTTACAATAGAGCAGCAGTTTGGGAATAAACCTGTTAATTGTTAAAGGTTATTTTGTAAGAATGTTTCCCTTCCACTCTAAATACACCTTTTCACAGCCCACCCACATGCAACATACAGTACGTACACTGTAATCAGCAAACAGGTCACATCATTGTCGACAGTGCTTGTGACTTCTCCTGGATGTTTCTCTTCACGGCAGTGATTAGGAATTATCGGTGGTTCTCAGCTGCGGGTCACATTTCCGCGCACTCTGGCTGAGAACTGACCTTATTACAGCCGACGGCAGTGTCATGTTGACTTTATGAGGTCCTCCTGGGTTCGACTTCCTGATGTCTTGTACCTCTCAGCTGTTGTCAGACTAGACCAGTGGTATTTTCAGCCCGAGAGCCGTGTTACAGAAGCAACTCCAAGGTAAAATGTGTGACCTTGTAACTTCCATTAGGACATGATTGTTCTACGAGTTAAAAACTTTTTTATTGTATTGAAGCAGTATTGGGAAGGTTACTGTACTTTTGAAATGTAATAGGTTACAGATTACTACTCACCCTGCTAAAAAATGCAATAAGTAATGTAACTATTTTAAATGATCAAAGTAATCTAACTTGTCATGTTTGATTATTTTTCTAAAAAATGTTTTAAACTGGGCAATAAATTCCTAAAAACATAACTTTAAACCAATGTAAACCGTAGACTGTTTTATTAAGTATTGATAATGAAGTGGATGAAAATCTAAAATTTTATGCCCATAATATTGAGTAAATTTTTTCCTTCTGGTATTGAAAATGATATTGGATATTGATATTATATTGAAATGAGAAATTCTAGCATTGTGACAACACTATAACCTACCTGTAGATGTAATGTTAGAGGCTTTTTCTGATTTCATATTTCCAGTACTTGCCTGACGACATACTCACCCACCTTGACTACAGGTATGGCAGGCTCAGGTTACTGAGAGCAATGCACATTGATTTGATTGGCAGATGGAGGTGATGCAAATTCAAACATGAGAACCACTCAAAAACAACTCTCAAAATTTGAGTGAATATTGTCGGATGACTGGAGCCTGACATTATGCCAAAAGATTCTTGCATGGCAACAAAAAAATGCAAAGCAAGAGAATGAATGTTATATAAGCTTTTACCAAAAAGAATATATTTGATAACCCCTTTGTAATCACCAACATTTTGATGAGTAAGTGTAAAGGATTACAATTACATTTATTTTGTAATTTAATTATGAGTTACTCCCCAACGCTGGTTTAGAAGTAAGTGTTTAAACCGGTTTTGGGATTCAACCTTGACTGTCCTCAAAAGAAATTAAACATTTATCATTTATGGCTAATATGATCTATATTGACTTTTACCAGACAGTAAGACTGATTACAGCTACAAAACCTCAAAGTGTGGCGTTCATTTAACAGTTTATACGAACAGTCAATACTTCTTTTCAACAATGGCTGCATTCTTTCTCTTAAGTCTCTTAAGCAGTTCTGGCCAGATCTTAAATACTTAGTCAATTCATCAGGTAGCTGATGAACAGACAATGAATCAGCAACAATTTCAAGCACAAGGCTAAACGATTAATTGATCAGTAGAAAAAACAACAGATTAATTGGCAATGCAGCCCCAATCATGACCATAATAGTGGTCATGATTGAGGCTTTTCCTAACCATAACCAGTTAGTTTTCATGCCTAACGTAACCACACCTGAACTATCAGGAAGCAGTCATAAGAATATTTTTTAACATAAAGTCAGGATAAAAAGATGTATTCCTGCTTACAGTTGAATCAGATCAGAAAACCCTCATATAAGCTGTTTTGCAATGAAAAATGATCTGTGTTGTTGTTTAGTTTGGATGATTTGTTTGTTTAATCTTGTGATTTTGTGACTTGTCTATATACAGAAAGAAAGTTGTGATTAATCTTTAGTAATTTATATGTTGTTTTCTTGGCAGTCCTTGAACACTCATATAGCCATATTTCACTGGATGGCAGAATTATTGCTGGTTTTGTTGTGCAGCTTTAGTGATTAGCATTTCCTAATACGCTTAATATTCCATACTGTCTCTGTAAGGAATATCGAAGTAAACAGAGGCCTTGTGTTTGCTCTCAGGGGACCAGACTATTAGTGAATGCAGATTTGTGGCACTGGCTATGTCAATAGAGACTGAGTAATAACCAGCATTAAGAAGAGCTTTTACCCCTGAGGCCTGTGATAAAGATTACCTGTTATATGTCAAGAGAAGCAGTTAGCCTTTTAGCTAATTTGAATGCGACAGTCAGGAAAATATCCCCTCTGTGTATTGGTAAATGCGTCGGCTGTTTCCCTGAACTTTTTCATGACTTTGCTCTTTTTTCGACTCTCTAAACTGAGGCAGACATTTTGTAAAGACAATTAGATAAGCACAGTACTTACTGCCTGTACCATCTCCATAAATTTACTCCTCAACAGGCTGTTAAGCTAACAGAGCCAAACAGCTTGGGGGGCTTTATTCCAAAAAGTTAATCTATCCAAGAAGCCACAGGCAGCAGAATAATCTGAATGAATGATTAAGTGACTGATCAGTCAAAAGCAATCTAAGGTGATCTCTTGTCATAACAAGGAACAAAGGAGCTAACATTTTGACATCCTTTTAAAGATCCAGTGTGTAAGATTTACAGGAATTTACTGGCAGAAATGGAATATAATATTCATAAATATGTTTTCATTAGTGTATCATCACTATAAGAATTGTTGAGTCTGCCATGTTGCACCGCCCTATTACAGGAGCCCAGAACGAACAAACAAAACTCTTGCTAGTGATATAGCCTTTAGTTTCCTTACATGCTTAGAAGTGGAGGGTGAGATGAGGTGTTAGGCGATAAAGAAAATTGCACTTGTGTTCAACCCCATTTAATAAAATTATAGCAAAATTAAACCAAAAAAACAGTCTTTTATGGAGTGGGTTTATCAAGCAGTTTAGCAGGTATCACTGGACTGGAGGAATTTCAATACTAATTTGTACTGGATTATTTTAATCGATACCTTATAGGTATTGAGTACTGACACCCAAAATGTGTCTGTAATCTGTTTAAGACAGTGGTCAGAGAAAATATTTTACTCAAGGGTATCATACTACCCTCACGGGGGTGGAAATTGAATATATTGCAGGGTAAAAATAAGTGCTGCACTTCAAAGTACATTTAAAGCACATTAGAAACAGTTAATGATGTAAAAATCAACTTATCTCTGATGATAAAGGGCATCAGGCTAAAGATCAATGTCCCAGGCCGGTAGACATGCCAGCCATTACTATTTTTTTTTAATTCAATCTCACATTTTGACCTTTAGTCTGATTATAGCATGAGCATACTGTACAAACAGACCTCTTCAGTCCTCTTCTATTAAATGGCCTCTTCAGTAGGATGATGAGGAGGCACTACTAAAGAGTAGCTTATTACCAGAACAGTTCTGTATAGATGCATCTATTGGAGCTACCACGCAGAAGCTGTAAAAAAAAAAATACTGCCATAATACAGCTGCATCGACTCTATAGTTCAATTTCAGGAGACACAAGTAAAGAAGAGTTTAGTAAAACTGTGTACTTCTGTCGTAGGAAACCTTCTGCTTTATCAACCAAGATAAACTAGATGTGACGAGGCAGTCATGGCTCATTGTGTCCTCCTACGCTGCAGTGAACTGATTGACCAACAGAATGACCTTTCCTATCTGCCACTTGCAACTAAAGTCACATAAATTGGCAACTGGGAAAAGCAATTTGCACAAAAATACAAAGACTGCAAAGATTGTATTGATCGTATTGTCGGTATTGCTGGTATTGCTGGTTGTATTGTGTGTTGGGTGCCACTCTGAGTCCTCTGCAGTATTCCAGAGATAAACCTGTTACTATGCATGAGGCATGCCACCTAGGAGGGCCATAAACGAGACCAATCAGCACCACAACCTCTGGTGAAATAGCCCGCTGTTGCTATGGCAACAGATAATCCTCTTCAATAATCTTGAAAATTTATGGTTGAATGGAGGCATTGATGTGATTTGGCCACAAAGAGCTGTTTACAGTTTACATTTACTTTTTCTGCACGAGTTGCACAAAATAAATTGAACAAACAGGACATCAAGGCTTCCTCATCTCACATCTCACCCTCTCTTTCTGGCTGTCTTTCTACATCTTACTTCGACTTTTGTAGATATTTTCAAAACATGAAATACGAAGTGCCGCAAGTACATGTATTAGCAAACTCCAACCATGACAAAATGCAAGTGATTAATGAGATAAGAGACTTTAGGAGTTAAAGCATTAACATTAGCTAGCTTACATTAACCAGCTACAGTTATGAAATCTGCTAGTGAGAACCATCACTTTAGCTGACAAAATCCAGTCTTTGAGTAATACGAAGCTGCTTTTGTTTACTTTTCTGTGCAACCGAAGACCTTGTTTTGCGACAATTACTTCCAAATTTGATGTTGAATCGTTAAACCATTATCACTGCAAACAACACGAGAATGTAAAGCTAGACTGGCATACAGCAGTAACAAAGGAGGGTGGGGCTTAGTGAAGGGTCAGTTGGACCAAAGTGCGGAGCAGAGGCAGACTGGTGTAGTTAGAAGTGATTTCAGGAAAACTCAAAACATAAAGTCAGAAAACTAAAGCTTACATAGAGTAGTCCAAAGTCTAAAGTCTGTGACATCCAAATAAAGTCCAAAATCCATAAGGAAACACGGGGGAAACACTAGGACACTAGATACAAAAAGTACAAATACAAATAGGCAACTAAGGAGGGAAAGACACAAGACTAAACACAGAGGGAAGCTAATCAGGGGCAGGAAAACAACCTGTAATAAAAAAAAAATGGATGGCAAAAGACAGGAAGGAAACCAGGAGAAACAAGAGGAAAGACAAGAATGTCAACAGGCACCTGAGGAAGCAGAAGTGACTACAGTGGCTGCAGTGAACACCAATTTATAGAGATTTAAGTCATGCTTATATTTTTGAATTAAGTGAAATTCAACACAAATGCCAGTAGATGTTTTGTCAGGTGACAGTAAAGCTCCGCCTGACTTCAGTTTGCACAGTCGTCATTTCTGGTGAGGGCACAAAGGTCGTCCTCGATTTGAGACAGCACTAACCTGCTGAAATGTGCACACTATGCAAGTGACTCATAGTGTGCAAAGTGTACTACATGACAGTTTACTAACAGAAGTCTGTGAATTGAGACACAGCCCATGTCACATTCCTACACCCTTTGATTTCTTACATTAGAGGTTGGGCTGCACAATACAGTAAATCATATTGCAGTTATTTTGACAGATATTGGAATTGTGATATCATTAATGACTGGTGGGAATGAACATTTTGCATCTCATTTATAGATCAGGACATCTCTGCAGCGCTACAGTTCTTCATGATAATGCTGTTTTTTCACACATTTTTCCTTTATCAAAAAATTGCAGCTTCTACGATTTGGCTTTTGCACATGGCCGTATTCCAATTTTGATAATATTTTAATTAATTGTGCAGCCCTAATTAGAGGGTTTTTCAACAGATGGCATCCCTCTACATGGCTGTTTGATATTGTTTAATTTGCATTGAAGTGGCTCAAATTGTGATAATTCAAAGTTAGTTTGTGAGGCTCAGAAATAGTTTCTATCTCTTCTTCTTTATTTTGTAATCACTGTTTTTTTTAGGGGGCCAGTAGGCACCATGTGACTGTAGACACATGGGGTTTTTTGACATGTGCCAAAATGACCTCATGGCTCAGGGCGAGTACTGTTAAAAAAAAAAAAAAAGTTCACACGAGGCTTTGTCAGAGGCCACATCAGAAGACAAAAGTGTTTTATACTGTTGCTCTTCCCTGCGGCCACAATCGAAGGTGCCTGGCGTCATAGAGAAGTGAGCAATGTGATAATCACTTTAAACTTGATTATGTCACGTCTCCCCCTCTCAGACCACATCTTCAGACGGCCTCGCCTCCTGGGAAGAGAAAAGAAAGGAAACTCTGCCAACTTTTTCACCTCCAGTGGGTGTGAATGTCAGAATGTCGGTTTTGGAAAGTTACAGAAATAGTTGGACACAGCTCCCCCAAATCTGAAAGGTGGGGGAGGTTGTGGTGCCTGATAGAGTTTCACAATAATGTAATAAAATCATATTGTGACTATTTTGACAGATATTGCAATATGATTAGTGGGGATCATCATTTTTGCATTGCAATTTTCTTTTCTTTTTCACATAAAAAAAACAAAACACGTGATGATCTGTGCCATCTGGAGAACAAGATTTGTAGGCCAGGGCATCTCTGCAGCTCTGCATTATAAGGCTGTTTTGTCACACGTTTTTCCCTCATCAAAAAATTCCAGCATCTGTGATTTTGATATGACATTTGGCCATGTTGTGATTTAGATCATATTTCGATTAATTATGCAGCATTAGTTCCTGAAGATGTTTGACCATCCGAAAAGCACTTCTGTTGAAGCACAGTGGCCCATTAATCCCCAAGGAGCATTGCTGGGCTTTGGGCGGCACAATCAGGACACTCTTGTGGACTCTGCAATTTGAGCAATTACTTCCAATAGAAACGAAAAAGTCTTAAATACCTGCATCTGTAAATCATTTTAATGCCATAAACGTGTGCTGTGAATGAGCAGAAGGTCACTAGTTCAACCAAAGAAGGAGCCCACGTGAGCACAAAATGCAGAATCCTGACTTTGTTGTTATATGACCTTGAGAGCCAGTTTGACTGGAATGAATGGAGCACCAGTTATTTTGTCTTTTAACATCCTGTCTGTACGAGAAGTGGAAATGTGTTTCATTGTGTAGACATCTGCTGCTTGTAATCATTTTTAGCCAG
>JAJHUR010109714.1:1279-16118 GCA_027495735.1 Lutjanus campechanus | reverse complement strand
TCATATGGAAATGTTGCACGAGCTGAGGCTCGAACTCACGATCTTCAACACCAAGAACCATCCTCTATCTCACTGAGCTAAAAGGAAATGGAAACATCACCTGTAGCTTCACAAGTTGACTCAGTCAGTCACTTGTGTGCAAGACAGCAGCTGTTAGTGTGTAAAGGCAGATTTCAAACAGCTGTCAAAAATTCAGTTATTGAGACAAAAATCTCAAAATACACAAATTGCATCTAGACAGCATGGTCACTTTGTCACTGAGCGATTATTGATCTTGTTTACTGTTATCACATGCTCCTGATTGGCTTTGCTCTTGATCACAATGAGCCCCGTTCATTGACTCCATCATGTTTTGTTATCAGTGGTCCAACAGTCTCTCCTCTGTCCTTGTATTTTAGATCATCTAACCATCCTCCTTTTTTCTTATTTCTGTGATTTCATTCAGTATCAGTCTAGAAAGTAAAAGTCCACAAAGACTCAACAAACAGCTGAAGGGACTGGTCTTATCTTGCAGCATACCAGCAGGGTCAAAGGTGGCAGAAACTGACTCAGAGCACCCAAGAACATTTCATTTGTAAGACAATTAATCGATTATCAGTCGTGTTGTGGTAACATTTTTTCCTCTATAGGAGCCCATATCAGCCGATGGGAAGGAAAAAAAAAAGAATTATAACACATTATAATGAGAACCGTTCTCCAAATAATAACTTAAGAGCTCAAAATGACTTAGTATCTCAAAATAATAAACTCTCTCAGAATAAAGAATTACTATCTCAAAATAATGACCTCTATCTCAAAAAATAAGAAAATAACCATAAAGTTTCTCATTATTTTGAGAAAGTTTGTCATTATTTTGAGACACTAAGTTATTTTTTTCAGGTACTATGACATTATTTTAAGATATTAAGTCATTATTTCGAGATACTAACACGTTTTTCCAGATACCAAGTTATTTTTTCAGATACTAAGGCATAATTTTACAATACCAAATCACCAGTTTGAAATGATAAGACTTTATCGAGTTACTAAGTCATTATTTTGAGAAAGTATTTAACTATTTTGAGATACTAAGTCATCATTTTACAATACTAAGTCATTAGTTTGAAATAATAAGACATTACTGAGATACTAAGACATTATTTTGAGGAAGTTTCTTGTTATTTTGAGATACTAAGTCATTATTTCGAGATACTGACACATTTTCTGAGATACCAAGTTATTTTTTCAGACACTAAGGTATAATTTTACAACACTAAGTCATCAGTTTGAAATAATAATAATAATAAAATTGAGATACTAAGTCATATTTTGAGGAAGTTTCTTGTTATTTTGAGATACTAATTCATTATTTAGAGATAATAAGACATTATTGAGTTACTAAGTTATTATTTTGAGAACGTTTCTCATTATTCTGGGATACTAAGTTATTATTTTGAATTACTAACCCATTATTTCAATAAAGTTTCTCATTACATGATGACTTACAGGATGTTTTCTTTAAAAAAAAAAAAATCACATTTCATTACATTCGTCTACATGGGCTTTTTGTACACTCGAACGTCCATCCGAAATTTATTATTAGCCTACCTGTACCGTTAGCAGTAAAGTAGTGGTATGTGCATTTATTTACTTGTTTGATAACTTCAATTCAATAAACTGGAGGAAGTCGAACAACTCCCAGACATAAAGATAAGTTTTTAACTGTGGTGTCACCGCCCATCACCGGTCAACACTGTCCACTGACTCATAATGTACAGCAGCAGCCGGGGCGGCGCCTGACTATAAAAACTTTGCCTCACTTCTTCCAGACTTCTCAACATTCCCACTTCTCGTCTGCAGACCTCGTCCCACCGCTGCACGGTAAGAACTAACGGCACTGCTCGTCTCCAGCTGCTGTGGCTCTTTATCAGGATACTCACGAACCCGAACAGCCTCGCAGATACAGAAAGCTGTGCTGTGGGGGCATTTTAGTGGATTATTTACGCTTATCTGCCAGTCAAACCTTTTTTTCTGATAGGAAGCATGTCAATTATTAATGCTTTTATAGCATTTATTTTTACAGGAAGTTCTTCTCCTGTTAAGTGTTTTTATGCAGATCTTATGAAGAATTATATTTGTCATAGTTTCTCCGTTTTTTCCAACTTTTAAACTCACACTAACAATTTTGAGTGACTGTTTTTTATTGAAAGTAATAAGGACTGCCTCTATGCAAGAACTAGTTTATCACATTCTGTTGCACTAGATATTCTCTTTCTACTGTTGTTAACACAGTTGAGTCCATATGATCTATAGGTACAGGACAAAGGGTGTGGTTGGACTGTGGGCATGGACACATGTAGTCTCCTCTGCTGCTTTAGCGTTCCCTCTCATTTGCTTCATCAAATTCCACAATTTCAGGCCTCTGCACATTTTTTCCTCCCCTCATCATTCAGGTCAAGTTTTCCATTCCCTCTTGCTCAAATAACACACAACCCCTGTTTTCCCTCCCACTTCTCCTTTTTAAAAAAAAAAAAAAAAAAAAACTGTTGCAACTCCACAGTGACAGGGCACAATTTGTTTAGAAATGTTTGACTTGTGTGATTTTATTTATTGTCTCTCTCTAACAACCTAATAATAGACGTCTCTCACTCCTCATCTCATGTCTCATGAGTATAAATCATCTGATGGATGGGCGTTGGAGCAGAGAGTTGCTTCCCTATACCACACCCCTTAACAATGCAATGCAACAGGAGACAGAGTGTGATCTTTATTTCATCCAACCCATGTAAAAAAAAAGTTATACTTTAGTGTAAAAGTTATTTTAAAATATGCTTGTACTTTTTTTTGCATAATTTAATATATAGTTAACGTCTGTTTTTAAAAACTGTACTTCAAAATAGATGTCATTAAGTTCAACTTCAGTGTACAATAAATATAAATAAATGTAAATCTGCAATAGTTGAGAAGTGTCCTTAAATGAAGGTGTATTGTAAACTGTACTAAGGTCCAAATACTTATGGTGGTAAAGTTAGTTTACTTTTTTTTAATATAATGAGGACTTTTCAAGTCTTTTATAATACACTATTAGTGTTTTTTATGAAGTGTAGACTTATTTCACTTCATTAAAAGTGTAGTTATGCTTACAAAATGCACTTTAATATCAGTTTAAGCTTTACTTCAGTCTTCTTTGAAAAAGTCACATACATAAGGTGAACTTTAATTTTACAACTTAAACAAGTAGCCTATATAAGTGCAAGTTAGTTGTTCCAAAATAGCATAATTCAAGTTAAATAATCCTAAACACACTTGAAGTATTCTGATGATTAGCCTGACTGCATGTACACTCAAGAATGCTACAAAATTTATAATCCTAGCATATGTTAGCATATTCTTTTCAAGAGTCTTTTCTGTTTTTTCATGAAAGTTGCCCCATTGATCTTTCCTAATTCAACTTTTTGCTCTTGAAAGCTCGTTCAACTTTCTCCTCTCCTGCTTTTTGTACTTAGATATGCTATGTGCTAAGCTTGTACTTCTGTTGAAAAGAAAGCCAAATTTTGAAGATTGTCAAAAGATGTTGCTTGGGGACTGGTAAAGCCACATCTGTAGTCACATCAAGTTAGATAATGTTAGCAAAACTAATGTTAGCTAATGAGCTAGCTAATTTAAATCAATCATGAGCTAGCTAATTACATCAACATAAGCTAATTAGCTAGCTAATCTACATCTATCATTAGCTAGCTAGTTATATTTGACAGCTAATGTTAGTGTACATCAATCACTAGCAAGCTTGTTAGCTAGTCCTTTGCTTACATTAGCTCACTGAAGATGTGACGTCCTCCAGCAACATCTTTTGCATATCTTCAGAATTTGGTTTTCTTTTCAACATAGACGAGACTAGCTGATGGCATATCAATACCAAGCTCGCTCATCTGTTATTCACCATATCCATACAGCGTCCATTTTCTTCCGACGACGCACACTCAGGGTGGGAATATCAGACGCTGTTATCATAAGAATAATGTTGTACTGATGTGTTCCAGGTTGTTCAAATCGTAGAAACGTATGTTCTCATTTCATTGACTCCTGATTGAGCACATGAATAGACAATGGATAGTAAAAATCTGGAGGATAACCTGTTAGCCATCTCAGACAACAGCTAACATTAGCATTAACACCTCATACCTAACATTATTGTCCGATAGTGTCACATGCTACAATAGCAAAGACGTAAATTAATTCTGTAATATCGACAGAATTAATTTACACCTTACCAGTTGCCCTGTGTAACACTATAAAACGGTACTGTTAGCTAGGAGGTGGTTGAATGCTAATGTTAGCTGTTGTCTCATGGTAGCTAATGGGTTATCAAATATGTTATTTTACTTCAAAATATGTCCTTCCAGATTTTCACTATCCATTGTCTTTTCAGTTCGTGAAATGATAACGACTGGTCAGATTTCGTACATTTGTAAATACCGTGGAAAACAACAATACAGCTTTTGAGTTTCCCTCGCTGGGAGTGACGTCACAGAAAAATGGCCGCCGCGTGAATATGGTGAATTGGAGCCCAGAGCAAAAACAGGCGGGACTTGGGAAAGGTTAATTAAGCTAAACTGTATGCTTTCATTGACCACATTCAATAATATCTTCTCTATGTGAACTTTGTTTTTCAGTCTAAAGACCTCAGCAATCATGCCTTCAGAACTGGAGACAGCCATGGAGTCACTCATCAAGGTGTTCCACCGTTACGCCTCTAAAGAGGGCCGGAGCGGCACACTCAGCCGACGAGAGCTCAGAGAGCTGATGGAGAACGAGCTGTCCGGCTTCCTCATGGTGAGACGAGAGCAACACGTACAGTTTACAGTCACAGCGTCCAGAATTTATGCATCACCTATCACAAAACACAGTTAAACCCAAAGTTTTCTTGTTCTCCCGAACTCCCCACAGTCTCAGAAGGACCCCGCTGCTGTGGACAAAATCATGAAGGACTTGGACACCAACGGCGACGGCCAGGTGGACTTTGAGGAGTTTGTTTCTCTGGTTGTTGGACTTTCCATTGCCTGTGAGCAGTGCTATCAGATGCACATGAAGAAGACGGGAAAGAAGTAAAAGATGACCGCAGAGCAGACTAGAAGAGACCAAAAAGCATTTCAATTTTTGTAATAATAAAGGTAGTTTTGTCCATTAAATACAGTAATGAATTTCAAACCTGTTGTGTCTAGTGGTTATTGCCTGCGTTTGCCTGCAAGCTATCATAGATTTTCTTTCATTTAAACATAAAAGCACCTCTGATTCATCGAGTGTTTACTTGTATAAATGTTAAAAATGGACACAAAGCAACAAATCAAAGCTATTTCCCAGCCATTACATAGTCTGTGCTAATTTCACAGGCTGGTGAAGCTCATCCCAGAGATCACAGTGTACTGACTCCCTTGGCAGGTTTACCACCAACATTAGGCGTTGTGATGTAATCCCCACCTGTATTTTATGCTTCCCTGAGTGTGAAAGGGCAGACGAACCTCTCCCTCTCTGTGTGATAAAGCCCTGCTTATCACTGCTGTGAGGAATCTGCAGAATGTTCCGGGCACGAACACACCTCTGTGTGAAATCCATGTTGCAACTCTAGGAACTGTGACGCATTCACGAACAGATAAATTGGATGATAAGGTGCTTTATAAGTGAATATAGTTTGCTGCATTCAAATTAAGTTTGATTTCATTAGACAAGACAGTTCTGGGCACTGTGAAAAATAAAAATGTGAGTCACAGGGCACAAGCGAATGAGCACACCACTGTTTTTCCATGAAATTCTTTTCATTGTGTTTCATGTCTGGTCAAAGTTGGATCAGGAGAGGAGAGGCTGGACAGGATAACCCCCCTCCTCCTGACTCACCCTGCCACAGAAGAAGCACTTCTTTTTTTTTGCTCCAAAATTTAGTCTCCTAGGCAGCACTTCTTCACAAGCAAAAGCTTTCGTCATGACTGGCATAGAAAGGATTTATGTAATTTAGGGTTTGGAGCCACTTGCGGTCAGGGTCTGCTAATCCTGGTGAAGCAGGCTGCTCTTTCACTGAGGAAAGCCTGCCTGAAAGGCTAAACTCAGGGCAAAGAAGTCTCATGACGCACCTCCTTGGGCTGGGCTTCGCTCTGTGGCCTACCACTGTTCATGGTTACAGTGCAAACACTCAAGTTGCTAGGTTACGGCGCTCTGAGTGTGTGTGTGTGTGTGTGTGCGTGGGGGGTTAGCTAGAGGTTGTGTTCACCCCTCAGTTTACACAATCACCACGCCCATGTGACCCGCAGCTGAGTTTACAGCCGGGAATTCCTACCATCACGGCAATCACTGATATATGCAGACTGCATGTTTATCATGTGGTCTAAAACAATGCAATCATTATTTGTGAAGACGAATAATTGTCTCTTTAAGTATGAAGCAACAGATCTGCGAAGTCAATAAACACACCAAAGCTTGTTCCCTCAGTAAAGGAGACTTAACTAATCCTGAGATCATGACATTCGTTACAACATACTGCAAAATTTAAGATTTCTCAGCTGACACACACACAGGGAAGGTGTGTATTGGTGTGACTTCAGAAATGAGCAAACATTCACTAATGCATACCGCACCTTTCTCGGACACACAAACACAGGCAGCACGGCCCCCTGTCTTTGCACAGTTTCGATGATGTTCTGACCTTATCAACCCTTCCAACATCCGTTTTGTAGCTGTTGCTACGGGAAATGAGATCAGACTGTTGTGATGTTATTATAGCTGATGATACAGCTCACAAAAATGTTGAAGTGCTTCATGTCTGTTTGTTTCCTTTTTGCTGACGCGTAAATGCGAGCCAACGCTTTGTTATTTCACACAGTTGAAAAGATATGCCCACAGTGTTTCCCTCCCCCCCACCATGTAACTGTTTAAAGGGATAGTTCACCCAAAAATGAAAAATTAGTCATTATCTACTCACCCTCATGCTGACTGAAGGTCAGATTTAGTTTTTTTTCAGTCCACAAAACACTGCTGAAGTTTCACAGGAAAAACAATGTTGCATAATCTCCCAAACAATGGGAGTGAATGATGACTAGTTTTCAAACATAAAAAAACAACAGAATAAAAACATAAAATGCCTCCAAGTCTCCTAAAGCCCCACCACACCATGCTGACTAAAAAATTTTAAAAGGTTTTCCACGTTTGTAAACTGGTCACCATTCACTTCAATTGTTTGGGAGATTCTGCAACACTGTTTTCCTGTGAAACTCCAGCAATGATTTGTGGACTAACAAACCCATAAACCCGACCCTCAATCGGCATGATGATGAGTATATAATGACCATTTTTTGGGTGAACTATCCCTTTAAAGTCAGAGGACTGTTTTCTTTCTGTCTCATCCTGGCTTTGCCCCACGCAAAAGACAAACTGTAACATAGGCAACTCCCCCCTACTGCACATACTCAGTGTGAAGTAAACCTGGAAGCTAGAAAATTTTTTGGTATGTGCGCCAGGCGAGAAAGTCTCATTGAACTGGTGCATCTGAAGTAGCAACTAGCACGTGTGCTTGGTTCACTGTGGTTCATTTTCAACACAGCTGCTCCAAATATTCTCCTCCTGATCTGCACTTTTCTTTGTAATAGTTCCCATCTGGAGTCATGAAGTTCCTTCACTTTCCCTCCACTTACTATCTTACCATCACAGTTTAGCTTTCTGGCAATCATGGATGAATCATGGACTACATAGCAGCCTCATATTTAAACAAAAATACAGGAAAGACCAAAATTATAATGTTAAATTACATTTCAGTGATCTCATATTTAAAGTATATACAGAAATATATTTCTGACATTCCTCTGCGTACCACTAGAGGCAGCTCACGTACGTATGTACCACTGATACTCCCTGAAAAAATAATTAACCCACAATCCTTGCCTTTATGTATTTTAATTACATGTAAATTTTCCCTGCAATTTTATTACATAAGTTTAATATAAAGAGTTGAATTTAATACAATGTTATTCAATCATGTTGAGTCAGTGTGAATAAATTAAATAACTTAATTCAAATTACAAATTCATACATAATCTGTATTGGAGTGTAATGCACATAGCCTCCTTACAGTTTTATACTAAGCATAGTCACAATATGTTTCATTTTTGGGGATAAAGAAAACTTTTGATTTTATATATTTTGGTTACATTTTACTTAAAAATATTGCTTCATGTTTATTAAAGCCAAGAATCATTTTTGAGTGTAGATGAACCTGGCACATAGCTTATCTAAATACATGAAACACAAAGGAGAACATTGACTGAGGTTCTGCTGATATCAGCTGTTATTGGAGCACAGAGCAAAAAGGGGGTGGGGGGGGCAGTTGACTCCCTGTTTGTCATGGCTTACTGTGAAGTCAAAATGCCTGCTGTGGAAAAAGGCCTGTCAAAGAGAGAGAAGGGATTTGTGGGTCGTCAGGTTGTCAGGAGGTTTTTTTGTCAGGAAATTAAAAATGGTATGATGGTATTTTATAAACTGACTGTAGTATTTTCTGAATCGGTGTATTATTTTCTTGCCAGCAGTGTGGAGTACGCTTTGAACCAGAATTTAGACCCTCATGTTGAAATGAAATTTACACAAGTACAATTCAACAGTTTACTGAAAAAATAAAACATTAAAAATCTTGATTGCCCGAGTCGCCTCAGGGTTGTTGTGTGCATTTCGGGTCCTTTGTTGCTTGTCATTTTGTCCCATCACTTTCCCATCACTTCGATTGTGTCTCGCTAATAAAAGCATAAAAGGCAGCCAAAAATATTTTTGTTCTTGATTGAAATCCAGAAATTATGTATAGTCAAAATTCAACATTTTCTGAGGGCAGTGTGCAGTGTAGTGGGGAGACTCATGAGTGCCACACAGCCGTTGATGGATGTTTGGTTGAGAAGTGCTGTTGGTGGTGGTACGGGGCGTTTGGGGTTTGCTTGGAGCATCAAAATGTTTTTTGGCTGCAACATGTGAAAATATGATTTATTTTCTCCGTACTCCTGCTTGACCACTAGATGGCGCAAGAGTATAACTGCAGTCTTACTGTAATGTTGGACATGACCATTTGATAAGTTTGTGAAAACTGCACCAGCCGTTCTGTAAATAGTTTCATATGAATCACAGCTGGATATAATCCGGAATCCAGTGGTTTCCATGGAAACACCATCCCTTATTTGGTGTATCTAAGTGAGTAAGATGGAGAAGGAAGAAGACAGGAAAAAAGTTTGACTAATGTTTTCCACATAGTGAAAAAAGAAATCCCACACAGATCTCAGAATGCATGAATGTTGGCGAAAGTGACTTGACTTATAACCTCTAGTCTGTCCTTTGCTGGACTTTGACTAAAGCTGTTAATTAGAGACCAAAACAAGTATACCCCTGAAGAGGAGAGACAGGAAAAGACCTTTGATATCTAAGTCAAAGTCATACAACAGACCGCACACATAGACACAAACATGCACACAGAGTTGCCACAGTGCTGATTTTCATGGCTCTGATTTATGGTCCCTGCAGGATGAGTCATGAGCTTCAGGGACATGACTCTGAGTCACAGCCTCCACCACAAAATTGCAAAGAAAGAGAGGACCCACTCAGGACCATAACAATCAACGCTTAGTGAGTCACTGTGTCCAAAGTTTTCATTTTAGAGTCATGTGCATCTGAAACGAGTAAATAAAAAAGATCAAAAGTAAATTATACACATAAAACAGCAGAAATTAGTTAGTTCAATATACACGTGAAGGTGTCCTCTGATGCACATTTGGACAGAAAATGAAGATCCACACTTAAATGAAAACATGCACAATGGTTCCGTTTTGTAGCAGGAGTCTTGTCACATTTGGTCTTTATCTTTTTTTTCATTCGTTGTAAAGAAACTTCCCAAGCTGCAGATCCTATCTCAACTGTTTGGTAATCCTGATAATTAGGGTTAGGAGCTGATCTAACTTCCTGAAATCTAAAATAAACTATCCTAACTTTAAAGGATAAGTCTGTAACATATTTGCTGTAATAAATCATAAAATGATCATTATATGTCATCTGAAACATGTTAAGTTGAAACTTCACAGAAATGCCGGAATGATTATTTTAATTTGTCCATTTCATGTTAATTAGAGTTCAAATTAATGCTGAATGATCACTGAATAAGTAAGTGTCCATGTATGAGTTATAAAAAATCATTAATAATCCTTTGCAAGGAGTGGATGTTTATAACAGTTAAATTGAGGAATATGTCAATGGAGTCAGTGGGCTTTTGTTTTCAGGACAACAGACAACTGACAGTGTCGGACTCGTCCTGGCTTGTTATTGACAAATTACAATGGTGTGCTCGTCTTGCACTCCTGAAGTGTTGCTGCAGCCTGCCTGAGCTTCCTCAGCGCTGAGGAGGAAGGGGCAGCGGGGAAACAACTCACTCACTTCAACCATAGACGGCATATTAAATAGGATTTCTACCTATTTAATATACCACCTGTGGCTCAAACTTGCTACTCATTTTGGGCATGCAATTGTTTCATATCGCTCCTTTAAGATGCCCGTTAAGCTGTCCTAATTTTCACTTTTCCTCCTGCAGGACTAGCTAACTTACTAACAAGCTAACGGTACTGTTCGCTAACAGTAGCTCAGGGTAGTGTTAGCTACCAACAGCTAACAGTAGTGTTCGCTAACAGTAGCTAACGATACTGTTCACAAAAGGTACCTAATGGTAGTGTTAGCTAAAAGAAGCTAACTGTAATGTTAGCTTGCTTGTTTAATCCGTATGGCTGCTCTTTTTACACAATGGATGCTGGGTATGGTTGAATCAGTATTTGCCGCCTGAGCCCACTCTCTTTCTTTTGTCTCCCAAGTTAGAATTGTTGTAAGTTTTCCAACATCAACAACATCAATGGATTTCTCGACAGAAAACAAAATAAAAACAAACGTCTAACTCGTCTGTCGAGAAATCAAGTGCCCATCTTTGTTTTTGCTCCATTTTTGTATGTTTAAAAGTATATTTTATTATGTTTCACTGATTAAAAACCAGCAGTTACAAAGATGTTTAGCTTGGCGAGATGAGAAAAGAAGCGCTGGTTGCTAGGTAACAGACGTGAAAGATGATAGGCGATGTTGGATTTAGTATTTAGGATTTTCTAATCTGAAGTAAGACAGAATGAATATCCTATCATAGACTCTATATTAACTTTAGACTCAAGATTGGGGGTTTCTGTAGTGCAGCTGCAGAAGCGGTATGACAAAAATGTAAACTAAGAAAGAGAGGAATGGAATTTTGATTCACAAGGTATGTGCATTTGTCTCTTGACTTGAGAGTCTTGAAAGATTTGCTTTTGCAAGGGTCCAGGCTCTCTAATACACAAACTGTGTAAATGTGGCAGCTAAATGTTACCGCATCACTACAAAAAGTGATTGAATTCACATTGTAATTGCTTTATCAATCCCTTTGTCAGCCTGCATAACATCCTCTTCAACTTTCAGTGAACAAGGGAAATGCAAATATAGTTTTGGAGGTTTTCCCAACATACAAGCCTTAAACAGTTTCCTTAAAAGTTACTTCATGTTAACAGAAAGAAAGGGAACGAACGGTAAAGGAAAACCCCCCCAAACTCGTTTAATACATTCCATCAAAGAGTGAAAACAGAAGGCCGTTACATGACTAAGTTAGATTAAATCATACTGCAGCTGTAACAAGCATGAAGTAGTGCAAAAATATATAACTGCTTTGAAAAAGGTATGTTGTCTTAAAGACACAGCACACTGCTCCATTTCTTCTTCATGTCTCATGCTGTCGACTGTCTTAATAGCAATAACTGAAGGTTCAAATGCAATCTTAGAATCATAACATTATAAAGATTTTTTTTTTTAGCATTTTGAACATCCTTCCTGAAGTCAAACAGGCACTAAAGGCTATACTGCAAAAAAAAAAAAAGAATCACCAGACCTCCTTACAACCAGCATGAATAATCATCAGCAGTTTGTGGTTGATTTTCTAAGCAACGATACATAAATCAAGTGTTTAAAAAAAAAAAAAACTTGGGATGAGAGAAACTAACAGGTCAGGAGAGGAGAAGTAGGAGTGGTTGGAGATGAAAGGAGCATTATGGAGGGAGGGATGAAGGGTGTGGTGATGTATAAAGCATCCTTAGCATCCATTTCTCCATCACTGCAGCTCCTCCACGACTGACTTCACCTCTCCGATCTCTTTAAATCAACTCTGGTGAGTAGAAAATCTAAACAATGTAATTTTTTTGTTGTTGTTGTTTAATTTACTGCGTTTAAGAAATGCACCAAAACTTTTTTTTTCCAAGGGGAAATACTTTGAAATGCAACAACTTTAATGTCATTTTAGTGAGTTTTATTAGTGTAAAATGCAACAGCAAAGTTACAAGATCGGTGTGCATTTTGTGTTTTTGGGACAACTGTGAGTTCTTGTCACTGATTGCACAATTTAATGCTGCAACAGATATTCCTCATTTTGCACAGATGCCAGTTATTTGGCAAAGCTTAGCCTGGAGTGTCCTTTTATTGATGCATTATGCACTCAGAAGTTATCATCAAGCTTTCATTCTTACTTTAAAACCAAATTAAACATCGGAGCAGCAGTGTGGTATTAGTATTGCGCTCTCTCCCTTCACAAGTTCCTTTTGTTTTCAACACTTCTGCTGCCAGTTTCCTCGGCATACCACACCCCAGAGAGGGAGCAACACCATGTGAGTCAGAGAGCGACCGGAACGGACTCTCTTGGGGTTCATGTAGTCAGTGGAAAAAAAACAGATTTCAGATATACAGCGTTAAGAGAACAGACCTCACTACTGGGACTTGAATCAAGTCTTGGCCTGCTTCCTTACCTAGTTATACTGAGTTACCTGGAGAGATTAAACTGTTGCCATAACAATGCCCTGTGTCACTCGGCAGAGACGCTGCGTTAGAGACCGGTGACGGGGGAAATAAGAGTGGCTGAGCCCCGGTGGAGACCCAGGGCTTATTTTTATCTCCTGCTCCACGGAAAATGCAGAGAAAAACACTGGCAGAGACAAAAGCAATGATGTCAGCCACTGCTAGCTGCTAATGACCCTCTCTGTATATATTATATGTATGTATTTTGTGTCTATAATTACAGGACATGTATAAATTAGCCACTTAAACTGCAGCAGTTGGCACAGTAGTGAGGCAGACTTACAACTGCAATGCCAGAATTTAAAGATCAGTGCTCAGGGTAAAACTCTGTGTTGCATTGCAGAGACTGCCCTCGTCTCAGACGTGAACTCAGATGCCTCTCCTCATTCCTTCGCCTGCACCTATTCCCTCAAGTTGTGGACATAAATGCTTCCCTTTGTTAACTTTCCACATCGGACCACAATGCCACATGATCCAGTTTAGTGCGCACCAGTGAAAGTTAACAGAGCAGTGATAGACTTTGCCTCTAGATGGAGTCACAGCAGTATTAAACTCCTTTACTCAGTCATCTGAGGATATCTAATGAAAATACCGTACAAGGCCAGTCTGACCTGAACTCATTCAGTTATAAAGACTCTGATGGCAAGGAAAACATTTTGTTTGTGAATATTTAGCTCTTTTTTTCTTTCTGTCCTCTTGAACAGCTATCATCATGTCTGAAGTCGAACAGGCCATGTGCATGCTCATCTCATCCTTCCACAAATACTCTGGCAAAGAGGGGAACAAGTTCACCCTGACTAAGGCAGAGCTAAAAGAGCTGCTTCAGTCGGAACTTGGAGCTCTGTTTGGGGTGAGTGATCTCTGACCTCTCTGTCTGTCTGTCTCAGTCCTTTGAATTTGCAAGAGTGATTCTGAGAGCTAAACTACAACAAATGGCTTTAAATGACCACCTACAAAATAGAATCATGTGCAGTGTCTGAAAGTTGTGAAGCTAAAGTCTGCATGTTTGCTAAAAAAAAAAAAAATGTTCTCACCTTGCAGAAAGCCACTGACAAGGCAGCAGTGGACAAAATCTTCAGTGAGCTGGATGCAAATTCGGACGGCACTGTGGACTTCACGGAGTACATCCGTTTGGTTGCATCCCTCACTATGATGTGTAACGACTTTTTCACCAAAAAGTAGGAATCCAAGCGCCACCTTGAGGCCACAAAGGAGAGCTGCCTTTCTGTGAAAAAAAGAAGAATGTCCCATGACAGCTCTTCTGAAGAAGGAATGAATATTTCCTAATACTTACTAAATTACTATGAAGTCACAACAAATTATATTCTAACGCACAATTTAATAAACTTCTTGTTGTTTGAAAAAAACGCTTGACTTGTTAATTTTGATGAAGGGGAACGATACTGGATTGTTATATACATGTCAGCACCATACTGAGCTTATGATACTTGTTGAAGTGGTTAAGATTTGTTGACCTTAAACTTTCATGTCTTAAATCTTACAGCTGGATTAACCTCAGCAAAAAAAAAACAATAAAACTGCAGGTTATGACAGGAAGGACGTCACTGATGCTGCTTGTATCGTACAGAGCGGTGATTCCCAAAGTGTGGGACATGACCCACTGTTGTCATGAAAAGTCATGAAAAATAAATAAATAAAAACCTTTTCAATTTTTGAAAAGTTTGAAATTACCATAATATTTAAAAAAAAGAAAGTAGAAGTAGTAGTAGTGTCAAAGCAAATAGAATTTCAATTGTGTGTTAGCATTTTTATTTATTCATTTGACCTAATTTAACAGGTGTTTGGTGACCTGTCACCTTAACACCACAATGTATGTCATACTTGTCATTGGTACGATTGGTACGACGACATCTTGTGTGTTGATCAGAATTGTGGTTAGTTGTTTGGGTTGGCCGCAGAGGATTTTCAGATTTCAAACTGGGCC
>JAJHUR010109711.1:0-21540 GCA_027495735.1 Lutjanus campechanus | reverse complement strand
AAAAAAAAAAAACTTCTGTTGGGCAGTTCAAGGACTGTTATAGAAAAATCTTCAACATTTGCTGATTTTCTTCATAAAAATTCAGAGGAGCTTATTCCAAAAAAGCAGAAGTGTTAGTAGATTCCCCAGTGTTATCTTATTGGTGGTGTTTTTCTTGATGTTTTCCCCCTCCTCCCAGTGTTCCCAGTGCGGTGTGGTCTACCTGCCTCACTCTCCTGGTTCCCAGTTCTTCTAACCCTGCACACCTGCCTGCAATCCGCTCATCTGTCTCTCGACTGTTTACCAACTCTGGCTCCTCCACTCATAGAAAGATCTTTAGGCTCGTCTCATTTCTCTGTTTTGTGCCTCCTGTGACCCGGAAATCAATCTCAGTGCGCCATACTGAAGGATGTCTCAATCCCTAAAATGCATCTGGAGGAAAGGGGATTGGCGGAGGAGCTAGGACCGAGGACACACAGGTGTATTTTTGACGCATGTGACAAAAAACAATCTGTGACACACGCTTCCACAAACGCATACGCTTTAATTGTTTCACCACTGCTCTGCTGTTCCCACGGTGGTAAGTTTACACGCAGTAGTCAACTTTAACTGAAGCAAAAATGTTGAGAATATTTCGCAGCAGTTTGTCCGCATGAACACACTCAGTCTCTGCCTTTCTTTCTCTGTCTGTTGCCACTGTGAGTCAGCATTGATTCTCATCAATCAAATCTCAGTATGACAACATCAGAACTGGGAATTTTTTTTTTTCTCACTTGGAGACAGAAAGTGGATAGTCGTTCCTGTGCGCTCCAGAATTACACCTGAAGTTATTTAACCCTTTGATGCACAAGCTATCCGAACCCGTTCTAATGCACAACATGGGTCGAAAATGACCCGTATTCATTCCTGATGTCATAAGCTCAAACTTGACTATCTGTTTGTTGGTCACGGTCCAACCATGTCCAGAAAGAGTCAGCTAACGGGACTGGTCTCCTTCCTACATCCATTGGCTGTACTGGCTGCTGTGCACGCCAGTCAGTCCCCCTCTACAGGAAACGTGTAACAAGTGAAAGCAACAAACTTTAATAGTTTCATGGGAACTTGTTTTGTCTTCTGTACCTCAGAACCTCTGCCTGCTCTCCTGCCAGCCTACTCATTTATTAACATTTCCGCGCTACCTCCGGCGGCTACACCACCTTTGCCCTTCTCCCTTCCTCGTCTTCCCTCTGCCACACCAGCCATCCCACCCTCTGAACCTCCAACAACCGTAACCTTTCAACAGATCTTTTAAACTTTATATGCCCAGACTGTGTTCTGGGCTTTGGTCCTTTTTTGAGCTAAACCTAACAAAAAGGTTATTTGTGAGAAGCACACATTTCAGCCAGAAGTGGATACATCAATCTGTGTGGGTTAGTGCACGAGGCGTGATATTGCCCCTGTTGTTGGACTTTTATGGAGCTTAGCAACAGTTGAGTTTTTCCAAATGAAAAGTGAACCTGAACTGACTCTGTATTACCAACATGAGTAACATTCAACAGCTTGCTGGCTTTGTTAATATGTCCTCTCTGTCTTGCCTTAGATATCCAGGGAAACAGAAAATCCTTGTTTTGTCTTTCATGGGTTGTTGAATAAGTTTGTTGGTTGTGAGGCAAACTTATCATTTTGTTTCTGATCAATGCTCATTTAAATCTATTAGTAATGTTGTTAGGCTAAGGCTTAGGCTGAGTAGGTTGTGTTACCATCATTTTAAATAGACAAAAATGGCTCTTTTGATTATACGAAGTTTTCATCTAAAGAAAAACAGCACATCTTCTTTAATTTGACAAACAACAAGTAGCACTAAACCTGCTGTAAACAGCTTTGATGGAGTGAATCTCAGTCTGCCTAAAAGAAGAAAAAGTAACTTCAGGTCAATTTTTATAACAAATATGTTCCACAACATTTCTCTGTTTGTCTAGTCAGTCTGAAAACAATAGATCCTTCACTGGATTATGCTGGACTTTCAAAGTAAAAGAAGTGTCCTAAACTTTACTCCACACAACTTTGTTGTAAGAACAAACATCAGTAATGTGGCAGCAGGTTGTGGTTTTGGCAGCTTATATGAGAAAACCACTGATTTCCACATACAATGTGAAGAAGTCACGACCCGGTCAGTCCTCCACATCAACTCTTCACCCTGGAAAACAGCCTTCATCTCAGGAGCGGAGAGCCGAGTAGGTCCCACTGTTAATACATCTGGTTCTGGTTATTGATGACTTGATTGATTTTTCAGTGTTGTGGAGGATTATTTTAAAATGATGGGCAGTCATGGACACTATAGAGAAATACAGAACAGGTGCTCTGGACGCTACGGGATCTGGAGAGTTAACCTACATCAGAAGCCAGAGCAGAGAGCCAGAAAACAGCTTGCTCTGCTCCACGAGGTTGCAGAATATGGATAAATATATGATTCTGTACATTTTTATTTGTGTTTAGACATACAGTATATTGCTGGAAAAATAGACTTTAAGCCTACAAAAACGCTTCAGGCTGCTGTTATGGCAGCAAGATGCAGATACACCTGAAATGCGAACCTGCACCAAGCCAGTGCCAACAGCCAGTGCCAAAAGGTTTTTTTTTTTTTTACAATGATTAAGGACTGGGGGACAGGGCCTGTGGCAGCCAAAAATGTAATAACTACTGTAAAGTGGAGGGGCCAATATCCCCTTCGACCCTACTTGCAGCGCCTTTGTACCAGGACGATGGTTGTCTAGTTGCCTAGTTGTCTAGAAGCAGGTAGGACCAATCACCTGCGACAGTGATTTGTTAAACATGTCAGTAATAGCATCAACTAGCTGACTGGCTCGTGTTTTTAGTACACGACAAGAGATGTTATCAGGCCCAGCAGCTTTACTCGCTCCTCCTGGTTTACCTTGACGCGAGCTGTATGAATGAAAATGACGAGCCTGCAGCTCTGCTGGTAGCCTTCATCGCTCAGAAATGTGCAGCCGTGCGTAATGAGCGGCTCGTGGAGGAGAAGAACATTTCCTGAATGTTCATTGCAATAAAACCTCCAATACGAAGCAATTCTCATATATAATTCAGTTTCAAAAGACTTATTGTTTTGTATGGAAATGGAATCGCTGTCATGTGTGATTGAGTGCACTCATATGAAACTTTCACGGAGGTTAAAATGAAACCAACGGTGATGATGACCTCCTACCCAAGTAATTGATTCATTGGTATTGATCAAGCTTATCATCCTCCTGCAGATATATTATGGTCACACTGGGCTGTCAGACACTGAAACAATTCTTGTTGCACCATTAACAGCATATTAGCTTGCAATTAACAATGTAATGAAAAATGAATACACTTGTCATTAGTCCACCATGAAAGCATCAGCTTGCATGGTGGACTATTACCAGTTCTCGTTGTAGTGCTACCATAGAAACACCGACAAACAATGGCTTTGATACTGAAGGAAACTTTATGAAGCTTTTCATGCAAGGAGCATCTTTTTTTCTATGATTTCTTAGTGGGTTTGTGGACGTTTATTCAGAAAGGCTAACGCAAGAGCAAATGAGCAGCTTCTCCTCAAATAAGGTCGCGCCACTCCACCACTACAGTGGTGCCTCTCCATCGCTCATTTCCGCCCACAAGGTCTTCTTCTTCATTTGCAGAACAAAGATCTCGCAGGTCAAAAAAAAAAGTTGCACTAATAAAAACACGGTCACTTGGAAATTTCAGTGTGTAGTCGGCCTCTCCTTTTCTTTTATTGCTTTTGTAGGTAATGCAAATTGTGTCTTCTAATCCTGTGTGGGCTGGGGGCCTTTGGTGTGCAGGGTTCAAGCACCTTTTCTGAAGTCGAATTCAAGCACCTTTCCAGCATTTTCAAGGTGCATTTAAGCTTTTCCAGCACCTTACATCTGTGGTAAATGACATATTTATATACATATACATGCTTGAAATGTTTCAGTCAGATCTGTGCTATAAACGACCAAAACTGTGTTTCATGACAGAATTCTACACAAGGAAAACAAAATGTGACGGTAAGTAGACTATTAGAGTTGCAACAATGAATTTATTTATCAGTTGATTAGTTGGTGTGAGTCATTTTTTAAGAGGAAAAACCTCAGAGGTCTGATTTCAGCATCTTAAATGTGAATATTTTCTGGTTTCTTTACTCCTGCGACAGTAAACTGAATATCTTCAATTTTTCTAATCCTAACCAAGTGGTCTTGCTGACCACACTGCGACCATAAATAGACCTGCGTACTGGCAAGAATCTGGTTTGGCCCAGTCAAACCAAATCGGGCCAAGCAGCACATGTGGCTCAGAACTTGCTATTGTCTCCAGTTCTTTGGATTTACAGACACAATAATTTTCTGCATTTTGGATTTACACTTTCTGTTGTCCTTTTTATTCTTTCTTAGCCACTCTCATCTCCCCTCTCTCTTTCAGTTTTCCCTCCTCCAGCTTCTCTTTCTCCACTTCAGACTCTATATTTTCAGAATGAGGCAGGACCGGCTCTGCTGACTCATCAGCGCCGTGTTACTCGTCTGCAGAGTATTGATATTTCCTCCTCTTTCCAAAATGACTGTCTCCAAAGTGATTGACGACAGTGATTCCCCGCGGACAGAATAAAGCAGCATTTATCGACATAAATCCATCTTTTGAATTGCAAATACAGTCCACTCCCCTGATTTACTGTGATAATTCACCACAGAAAACGGCTTCTTTTCTCTCTGTTTTTACCATCACAGTAAACAAAATGAAAATCTATTTCAACAGGGGAATAGCTTTGTGAATAATAGAGATGTGTAAATGATAGCTCACTGTTGCGGCGTCTAGACAAATGAGGAGCCATAGCCAATATGCAGTTATGCCTGGAAATCCACACCGGTTGTATTTTAGGTTAATGCTTTTCTCCCGCTAGATAATTCTCCTTTATGAATCGCTGTTTAGCTTCATTCATTTTTGCCAGTTTCATTCTGTTTTTGCCATGCATCAAGACATGAGCGAATACAGGAGGCGTGAAAATCCTCTCTCCACGTCTGATTCTTTTTACCTGGTGGAGGCGGTCCCGCAGGCGGCAAGGAAGCCCCGGCTCAGTTTTCACCCCACAGGAGAGCTGCTACCAGGGGGTGATGGATGGTGGAGACCGGGGCCGCTCTCTGTAGGGCTCCCTGGATCAACCCTGCAGCTCTACCCCGTCCTCTCACTCCCCGCTGCTGGGCCAGGACAGAGACTAACTCCCTGCATCACACTCTACACACACACACTTTTAGACAGAAATGTTCACTTCATCACTCCTGCAGCTCCATCACCCCCCTCTGCTACTGTGAAGAAAGTAGGCCTCTCTGAGGTTCTTTGGTCAGGCCAGTTATTCCATATAATATTAATGATGCTTTTGATTTTTTTTGAAGTAATCCAGTGTGTTTGTGTGTGTTGTATGTTTTCATTGATTGGATCATTTTATACTTTCTTACAGTGAACATGTGTGGAGCCATTTCAGTGCTACAGACAAACATAACATGTCTCCATACTGCTCGTCTGGTGTAATCCAAGTCTCCTAAAGCCCCGGCATGCCAAGTTGACTTGAAAGATGGAATTTAGAGCATGTTTTTAGCCTAAATCTTCACTGTAGATCCTTAACTTGGAGCCACGTTCACGCGCACACCATCTGATCTGGGTGTGTGTGGTGTGACGATGTGCGCGTGCAATTGAACGGCATGTCAGGGATTATGCCAGACGAGCAGCATGGAGGCTTTTTAAGTTATTTTCAGTTGTTTTTCCATTTTGAAAACTGGTCACTGTTCACTTCAGTTGTTTGGGAGATTCTGCAACACTTTTGGTGAACTGTCCCTTTAAGTTTAAACTTTGTAACGGCAACAACATTGCCGAAATTATCTCATATCTTTGGCGTTTCTCTACTGACAGGGAAGAAAAATAGAAAATAAATATTCAATTACATTTCGGTTTGAGATACTTCACTTTCGGTTTGTTTTCAGTTAGACTTTGGTGGGTTTTTTTGTGCTCGGGGAAGCTTGATAGCTGTGTTTTGGCCTGAAAGCTGAACCTGACAGCTTTGAGCAATGGCTCACACTGCAATATGACAGCCTCTTCAACGCTGCTGTGTTCCTGTCACAGCTGACAGATCTCTGAATCAATCATTCTTCTCTGCATTTCCGTTTCTGCGTGTCTTCAAAATCGTCTTCAAAAGTGTGCTAATTGATCAACTCTGGCATCATTAGACTGGTGGGACGAGGAGATGTGAATAATAAAACCAGCTCATTAAGCAAACCAAAGAGGCAGTGTAGGTGAAATACAATATGAAGCTCCGGCAGATTAATGGAATAGCCCGACATCAAAACTGTGCTCAGAGGTGATTCTCTGCTCTGATCAGAGAGAACATTTCTTCTCATCAGAGCGAGAGAAATTTGTGAAATCGCTGAGCTCTCAGATCTAAAGAGTATAATGATGCTTTGGCCGGGGGATAATGGACCGTACCGGTTCAAAACTTCTAACAGGGGTCCAATACCAAGAAATGAGACATGAGCACCGCAAATCACCTGTTATTTTTCACTACTATTCTCAGTGACTGTGAGCCGTTTCATGTCCCACTCAGCCAGATGGTGGGGATGATAATTGGTGCTCCAAACTTAATGCAGGCTTTTTGCAGTTGTTATTTCACTCATGTTGCTCATGTGCCGCCGTTCCTGTGCGTCTGTGTGTGTGTGTGTAAGTCGCACCATTCACCCTCGCTACAAAGGCAAAGCCAGGAGGAGCGGAGTGACACTCACTGCCGTCCTGGTAGCGAGGGGAATATGTTTTAAGAGCACTGCAGCCCCAAACAAACAGGCATTATTCATCCCAAAGCAACATAATAACTTTAATCCACCTCCTATACACAAGAGTGCTCATTAACTCCATTTCCATGGAGACTATTTGAGTGACTAAAACACATTAGCACCACAAACAGCGATCAAAACATCCCATTTATCTTTGTCTTCCTGTCACCCGTCCCACAATGCAATCTGATAAACACGCAGGCAAACAATAGAACAAAGAATGCACAAGGGAAAGCAGGACATCACTTCCAAACACCCCGCCAAGAAGGAGAGATAAACAAAATCTGTTCTTTTTTTTTCTTTTCACAGGATTATCTGGGTTATTAGTTTTCCTTCACGGTTAAATGACTGTTGGCCCGCTGACAGACAGGATGAATGCAGGGAAGTGGGCCAGATCCTACAGACAGACAGCTTACACTGATGTGACAGACCGCAGACTCATGTCATGTTGTGTGATCACGACCAGATGATGACTACAACTACTGCTGCTACTAGTAATACTAATACACCCCCATGTTTGAAAATAATGACATAAAGGT
Source organism: Lutjanus campechanus (assembly GCA_027495735.1). Lineage (NCBI taxonomy): Eukaryota > Metazoa > Chordata > Actinopteri > Lutjaniformes > Lutjanidae > Lutjanus > Lutjanus campechanus. Next base: position 14,189 of record JAJHUR010109711.1, on the reverse strand, counting down.
GTCCTCTGGGATGCGCCTATGGTACATAAAATGTGACAAAATGCCCTCTAAGGTGTCCTTCCAGTGGACAAAACATGGTAAAGTGCCATCTGAGCTACCCCACTAGTGGACTAAACTTGATAAAGGCCCCCCTAGGGTGCCATTCTTATGGACAAAATGTGGTAAAGTGCCCTTCAGTTGAACAAAACATGAAAAAGTACCCTCCAAAGTGCCTTCATGGTGCTAAAGTGTCCTCTAGGGTGCTCTTCTATTGGACAAAGTGTGGTGAAGTGACCTCTAAAGTACCCTTCCACTAGAAAGAATATGACAAAATGCCCTCTGGGGTGTCCTTCCAGTTCTAGTGCACAAAAAGTGGTAAAGTGCACTTCTAAATACCCTTCAATTGGACAAATTATGATAAAATGCCCTCTAAAGTGCCCTACTACTGGACCAAATGTGATAAAGTGTCCTCTGGGGTGCCCTTCCAGTTCTAGTGCACAAAAAGTGGTAAAGTGCACTTCTAAGTGCCCTTCAATTCAATGCCCTCTAAAGTGCCCTTTTAAATGCCAGTGAACAAAACATGATAAGCTGGCCTCTTCAGTGCCATATAGGCTGCCCTACAGACGAGAACATTATTTGGCTTCAATATGTCTTTAAATAGTTTAATAGGATGTATTTATTACAGAGTTGTAGTAGTAGTTGTACTCCTCTATCATCAGTTTGGTTCATGCAGGACTCTACCATCAAGTTAGCAATAATAACTATGCAACATACAGGTAGACAGTTTGGTTTAAAGTTGTGTCAAGAAGTAATAAAATGAGTTTGTCACAAGACAGAAACATGTGTTATTAACCAACCAGCCAAATTTGAATTATTAAAAAATCATAACGTATGTAGAATTAGGTCTCAAAATTAGTGTTCTCTGCTCTTAAACACAGGGGGCGTGTCCTCACCCCTGTCTTATTGGACATGTCCAGTCATGTTTGAGCCACCAGAGCCAGAGGACGGTGACAGGATGTTTTTTTTCTTCTTCTTCTGTGTCGAGTTGTTGGAACTGAAGTGAGCTGAAGTGACTTGCTGGGCTGATTTGGACTGAAAAAGTCACTGAAGGTACGTTTGTAACTGACCATTATGGAAGGTGATGGGAGGGGTGGGCGGTCCGGCATGTCACCAAATCATATTTTAGGTACATCCAAAAAATCCTGAACACAGAAACCATGAGCAACAGTTTAACAGTCTAGCGTTTTCATTAATTATTTTATATCATCTGTAATGTGTTTAAAAGAAAAAGTTCCCTTTACACAGACACTGATTGTGATACTGCAGCTTTAATTTTCAGGTCAGTTTTTTTGAAGTTTCGCTTCCAACATGGTCACATCTGACCAATCAGACTGTGCTTTGCTGACAGCATCATATTCAAAACATCACTTGCTTCACAGAACTCTGTTGTTCTTTTTCCCTTTTATCATATAAAACAGAGACAACAATTTATCTAAGACAGCATGGGGAGAGTAACTGCAAATGAGCTTCAGTATGACGGTGGTGGGAATATCAAGCTTCAACAGTCTACGGAAAACCTCTTTGTTGTGCACTGTGCGCAGCTGGAACTCTTTACAAATCATATAATACATCTTACCTACTGCCAGCCACAGCTCCGGGTCAATCGGATCTCTGAAATGACTCCTCTGCTTCTTCAAGCTTGGTGCCAGCTGTTGCAGCAGAGCTGAAATCCGTTGTTAAGCGACTGTGGTAATTTCAGCTCCTGAACCAAGCAGTGAAACTCACAAAATTCTCCTCTCTTTCTCAAAATTGGCTGTACCCTGGTATGTAAATTTTGTTCTATTTATTAAGTAAACAGAGCACCAGGTCATCATCACTTAATATTTATTACATCAGTTTTTTCTGCTGCAAGATTTTTGCATTAAAAAGTTTCACAACCTTGGTGTCAGGGGTGAAAGTTTGGTTTCGCCCGACTTCAACGGCACATCCAAACAGCCTCCAGAGATAAAGGGGTACCTACGGTGTCAGAGTCTGAAACACAGGGGCTCTGACCAAAATGCCATATTTGATGCATTTTGAGTGGTTGGTCAAGAAAGATGCAGAAAAAAGTAGAATGAAACACCAGACTGTCGTAATGCAGAACAGGCATGGTGACATGCGAGAGCACCGCAGGTGGCGCACCACTTAGCCTGAAGTCTGATTTTGCAAGGTAGAGGTACCTTATCAATAACCACTGACACTCAGTAACAACTGTTACAACTGTGCATCTTGAAGACGTTTCGCCTCTCATCCAAGAAGCTTCTTCAGTTCTGACTGCCTGGTTTGGGAGTTCAGGTATTAAACCTCTTTGTGGTTTACGTCTTCAAGAACTCTATCAAGTCCAGTTGCCCACGACAAACCTTGCTATGAATACCATAACCTGGATGACTGAAAACATTCACACACATTGTTAACCCAGGGTTAAGATAATCTTAAGGCTATATGATTCACTCCTCTTCCAGTGCTGGGTTAAATGTTGGTTGGTACATCAACTCATTTGAACCTTTTAGAATGTTCTGTGACTACTCCTCCGATCTTTTATTCCTGTTTTCTCCACTGGCAGCTTTTAGCCCCGGGTTTAGTCCATTTTCAGGGGATAAACGTGCAAACTTGGGACTAACCCTGCTCTGGAGCAAGGCCAATAAGCCCTAGGCTTAAAGTCAGGGTTAGCTCACTTTGGAAACTAGCTAACAGCTAACAGATCTCTTAGCATGAGGCTAAATGCAGCTTGAAAAGCCGTTGAAAAAGTCAAGTCTTGCTTTCACACCAAACTGGAACTCTGATCTCATTACACAGTCCTGTATTCCCAGTGCGGAAATTCTTGCCCTTTATTCCATCCCGTCATAATTACTACGGCCACTAGAGGTCACTGTGTAACAGTAAACGTGAATTGAGGTCGTAATAAGCTGCTTGTACAGGCGACCTACATCGCCATTTTGCTGCTGAGGCTGTATTTATGTATTTTTTTTAAGAATTAATTGTTGGCCCTGATAGAGTCCATATTAATAAACTTACCCAGTGGCAATTTATTCCAATCAGGATTTTTCTGCCTCTTTACTTCAAAGTGACCTCCCTGACCACCCCTGCCTCATTAAAAAATCATTCCCCAATACGTCCCTCACAGGCCACCTTACTCACACACAAGTCTTCATTAATCATGTTTATCTACCTGTGTCTGTCTCATTTAAACCATTATTTATTCAGCAGCCCAATTATTATTACAATTTTCATTTACAGTTATTAAATAAATTTCGGGATATATTCCTGCAGAGTTTGAGGCTCTTTGTATACTGTACGCTGTCTGTCCTTGCTCTCCTGTCTCGTTCTCCTCAGCCCCTGCTGTTCCTCCTCAAACAGCAAAGAACAAACAGCAAACACGCACACACGGAGCGAGAGGAGAGATACTGTATCTGTTCTACCCACAGATACATGACAGCAGCCATCCATCCATCTGCTGTCAGTGACGCCTTTCAATCAGACCCTGTCACTTCACTCTATCTGCCTTGTTTTCCCGCTGTCTCCTCTCTCTTTTTCTGCTGCAACACATACACACACATGCACATGCACACAGGCACATACACACACCACTCTGTTCAAACGCACCACTTCCAAGCTCAACAGCAGCCTCGCATCCATTTGCTTGAGGTAATTTTAAGGAGGCAGAGGCTCAAAATGACACGAGACAGAAACGTTATCATTCCCTCCACTTACGCTGCTGCCATTATTTCCCATTAGTAGACAGAATATTGCATGTGTCGGGATGCTTTTATTCTTCACTTAGTTCTTACTAGATATTTCTGTCTCTGTCCATTCGTATCCAAACACATACTGTATAGACACACACAGTCCAGCTGTCTAAACACTAAACTTAATGGTTCTGTCAAGTATTTTTTGGATTGTTATTGTGTCTGATGTGTGTTCAGCAGTGTTGGGCAGTATGAACACACTAAAAGAGCAGCGTTCACTGAGCGTGCTGGTATTTTTGGTTAACGTGAACTGAACAGATCATTTTGCAATTAATGAACGTGTGCGTCGTTCACTCACAGCGCTCACACTGTCAGCTGGTTCAGCAGAGACCAAGGGTGTGCGCAAATATGTACAGAAGTGTCGACGTGATATAAAAACTTTCTTTGATCAAGAACTCATATTTCTCTATAATTCTGTGGTGTATCAGCGAAGTGTATGAACTACAAGTCATTATAATGAAACATTTTGTTGAAAAGATGTCTTGGAATCTATAAAATAATGATTTACTATTTCAAAATACTGATTATATATCTCAAAATAATAAGAAACTTTTTCAAAATGACTCCCACGGTGTTATTTTTAGATATTAAATGATTATTTTAAGATAGGGGAGACCGGGGGCATTGATTCATCTTAGCTAGCTAACAACAACACTGTACATCGGTGTGTCTTTGGATATTTGCCACTTCAAACTTAGTCCTGTCTCACCAAAATACCATCATTACAGCCCACTGGGTAGAATTTATTCACTCTGGGAACAGTGGTATTGGTGACAGCAGATTGTGCTCAAGGCATTTTACAGTGGACTGCTCCAAAGTTAGCTACATGGAGCATACGATGGGCTGGAGTCCAGCCCTCACTAATGTAACTGTACTAAAACACAATTTTATGACTTGTACAAACATACAACTTAATGCCTCTGTTCACTGAGTCGGGTTACACTGAATCATATCTCATGGGGAAAATTATTTTCTGTTTTTTCCTCACCTTCAACTCTGTGTGATTTACAGAGTTTCTGCTAACTTAGCGGCCAACAGAACTGGGTTCAGCAACCTCCTAAAGCCAGACTGGGACTGAGCACAGCCTCTGAGACAGACAGAGAACACAGTAGCGAGGTCATTTACAGAGTTTCCTGAGGGAAAGATATCTTTCCTTTTTGCTAAAGTAGCTTACTGCTAACTGAAGTGGCATTACTTCAATTAGACATGCAGCTAAGTGAGCTGATTCAGGCCCAGGGTACCAGGAGCCAAACCAAGGAAGGAAACCAACTAGTGGCTCAAAGCCCCATCAGCGGGGTTAGGAGGGTTACCTTAAAAATGTATTCTGATACAGCTCCTTTACCTATTGTTGCATGTGTTGCAGGAGTTTTGCCCTTGTCCCCACAATATGTATTTTGGAAGTGTGTGAAGTTGTGCCAGAAACCTCGACCCTGTTGTGGTTGGCACAAGAGATTATTGTCAGTAAACAATTAAACTGCATTGTCAGTAACCGTTTTGCACGAATGCTCATGTTAACATTTTGCTACATTCACTGAAATGTTATTCAGAAAATATAATCCAGGCAGCATAATGTTTCTTTCATAACAGATTTTCATTTGCAAAGTGTACATGTATGAATGTAATTTTATATGAATGTCCTCTTAGCAGAGCAGGTTCTGTGGATCCATCTTTTGTATTATCCCACATTTTGTAAATCTTGTCGGAGGACATTCGGTCACATGGTGACAGTGCTCGAACAAAAGACCTCAAATGTTTCTCGTCATTTTGAAGGTTTTGGCTGCCCTCGCAAAATTTATTTTCATTACCTTCAACAAGAAGGTTATGTTTTCAGTGTCACTTTGTAGAGGCAGGATATGTCAAAAACTTGTCAACAGATTTCAATAATATTAAGTCAGAGGGTTAGGCTAATGGCCAAGGAAAAGGGATTTGTGTTTGGGACAAAAACATTTTTGTATGCTCTCTTAACATAGTTTTTTTTTTTTTTATGTGAACTACACTTTTTTTTTAATAATAAGACTCCCATGTATCCCATGATTCTCAAACACTGTGTATGAAAAACTACTTAGAGTATTCAGAGAGTTTTCTAGGTTATATTTTGTTATGTCCTTGTAAGATTTGTTTTTTAAAAAACTTCAGCGTAACAGGCAACGTAAACTCATCCGCTGTATGAGACTGCCCGGGCTGTAGATGTATTATAAAGAGGGAGAAAGCCCAGACATGGAGCAGGGAGGTGGGGTAGATGAATGGTTCAAACAAACACAGGACTTTTCACCCAGGAGGTTCATGTCCCATGTGAAATCAAAATATTATAAAAAAGTATTAAAGCAGCACTAAATGTGTGTTCTGAGTTTGTCCCACCACAGAAGCACGTGTTATTAACCACCCAGTCAAATTTGAATGATTAAAAAATGTGGCCTGGCCTTCACACACAGCTGCTAAAGGGTCCCTTATGTTGTGTTCACACCAAACCTGACAGACGCGAATACAATCGCTTGAGACGCTTGTATCGCGCCACTTAATCATTTTGGACTATTCGCGTCGTCTTTTTTTTTCGCGTCATTCGCGTCATTCATTCCTGATGTCTCGGCGCGATGCCGCGTCAAAAGTTCAATTTTTCCAACTTTATTCGCGTCGCTCCAGACGCTCCATTCGCGTCATTCGCGTCGCGCCAGACGCTCCGTTCGCGCCGCCGCCCGAATCGCGTGTTGTCGCGTGATTTACATTGATTTTGAATGTAGAGCTGCCACTCAATTCGCGTCTGTCAGGTTTGGTGTGAACACAACATTAGGCTTCGGTATCAGATGCCGAGGGGCAGTGACTGATCGTCGATATGTGACAAGAACGTGTTGAAATTACACAAATTAGATATGTTGCGTTAATGAACCAGCTTTAGAGGCGTTGGTATGAGTACCCTTTGAACTTTGGAGAGAGCCAGGCTAGCTGGTTCCCCCTGCTTCCAGTCTTTATGCTAAGCTAGGCTAACCAAATTCTTAATTCTTAACTCACAGGCATAAGATTGATTAGTACTCATTTCATTCTTGGAGCAAAATTTCAAAAAAAGCTAGTTTTCCAAATGATTGAATAATTGAAGAGCTGTAACAGGACTCTTGTTGAACGTTTCATCTTAAATCATTTTTCATTTTAAATCTCTACAATAAATCAGATAAATTAACAGCGATAAGAGGACTGAATACTGTTGTGGGGTCACTTGAGGAGTCTTACCTGTCAGGCGTCTCATCCATCCACTGCACCTGAGGGGATATAATGCCGACAGCTTCCTCTCTTTGTGTTTGTATTTAATATTACAGGTACAGACTGTGTAAAATGTATTATTTCTGCAAGAAAAGTGTTTAATTAAAAAGTTACCTTTTCCACAACTCTCTCTGCAGCAGCTCTGCTGCTTCCTGCCCAGGGGACACCGTCCTGCTGCTGCACAGTTCTTCTATTAGCAACCTGCTTCAATGGAAAACAGAGGACGCCTGAGGCCTGTTGAGCTGCTCTCAACAATCTCACCTGCAGTTTTCACTGAATGAGAAGCGCAGACAGTTATGGAGGACTCTGTGCGCTCTGTGGTGTGATATTGTTATAAGAAAGACAGTGAGCGAGAGATTTAAATGCAGCAACTTTGCAGCAATTTCTAATAATAATGTCAGAATCCAGCGTCAGATAAACCCAATAGGGTGCCCTGGGGCAACAATAAACTGCGGGCTCCTCTGGAGCGCCCTCTTTTCTCCAAAAAGATTTTATATTGTCTCTCAGTAATGAAAAATGGCAATGTTGATGTTACGGCAGCGGCTGCTCATGTAGATGCAGCGGTCGGTAATTCCTTCAAACTTTGCTACTTTTCACTTTTAATCTGTTATTTTCAGCTTTATTGCTGAAACATGCATCACCTATGACGCTCATAGTCACTGAGACGATCAACAAGGTAGTGTCTTCTAAACATGCAGACACATCAGCTGGACGCACTGCCACAGACCACCCCAGGAGGAGTGGAGGTGAGCACATAAGAGCCATGCTAAACCAGCTTGGACTTAAAATAATAATCCAGACCTTCCTAAAATATAGTTTTGTCCCAATTCTCAAGTATGAGTATATGTTGATATGTGTTGTATCTACATTTACTGCTAATTCAGCAGTGTTTTACAGCCTAATGCAAATGGATTATTGGTAAATGTCATCACGAGAGCAAACAATCACAAAACTACTACTCATCATTACAATTTCTACTTTGCAACTGAGACTGTTAGAGAGCTTTGATGTCACACACTCTTCTGGGAGTAGTTCTGCTGTCTTTTTCAGAGTAAGTGTGGAAGCTTCATAAAGTCCTACTGAGGTAAGTCTTCTCTGTCCTTGAATCACTTTCAGTGCTGTTAATCGACTCATGATTTGTTCTATGGACTGTTAAAAATGTGTGAAAAAAAAAATCAATTTAGTTTTTTTTCTGACACTAACTCACTTTGTGTTGATCCTGTGTGGTGTGCACACACCTCGTATAACTGTAAATATAGATCTTTATCAAAAGTCTTTTTTTTTTTTTTTCGTCAGGCTGTAGGGCCTGGTCTCCTGTCTGGTGTTAATGTTTGGGCCTGAGAGAGAGCGAGGGGTGTGAGGAGCACTCAGCGGATCATGATGTCTTGAAGGTCAACACTGCTGCGTTTCATCAGAGAGAAACAGAGAGACTCTGCCATGGCCCATATAAATGGACTGCATATGCAGAAACGGTGAGATGACAGCTTCACCGACACTAATGTAGTTTAACACGCTGTCAGCAACACTGTCTCCTAAAAACTACATTCATACACAACCAAGGGCAGATATTTCACTTCATTGTTCTCGGGATAATAAACAGAATAATTCCCCCAGAGTGATTCCTGAAGGGAACACCAAGAGAGCCGCACAAAGTAATGCTGGATTATTGTGTTTAGAGGAAACCCTTATTACTCCTGTATACTGGTTAGTAGTTGATAAGGCTCATACCAGCATGACTGCCCTATATAATCTATAATTATATAATAACTGTAAAAGCAGTATTCATTATCAGTGCAATAGCCTGAATAGGTTAAGTTATTGTACATTCAATCAGCAATACCAAGAATGGCCAGTAGGTGGCACCATATAGGCTGGGTGTTTCTTTATGAATATGGTGTGACCTCATCTAACAGAGTCTCCATCAAGAGGATAGTTGCAGTATGAATTTGCCCTTTAATCATATTTTTCTGATACATTTATGTAGTGATTAAATATGTATCACTGGTCTAACCTCAGTAGTTTTACAAGAACATGAAGCTCAAAATAAATACACTTCCATTTTACATGAAGTAAGAAAAGTAGGAATATACTTAGAACCTGATTACGTAGGTAGCTCATAGAAATATTACTGTTGCCATCTACAAAACAAAGTATTTTGACATGAGAACCAGAATTGTTTTGTTTAACCAAGTATCCTGTATCATAAATACACATCTGACATTTTTTAACAAAGCGAACCGCTTGAAAATTGGTCAAAAAATTCAAGCAAGTTATGACGTTTTTAATCAAGGATCGACCTCCAGCCTCCATAGGCATGCATGCATTGGGGGAAGCAGTACTAATATAGTTACAACCATAATAGGCATTAACTAAGGGTTAATTAATGCTATATTAAGTGTTAACAAATGTCCCTTGTTATCATTTATTCAAATTTTACATGTTAATTGGGATAGTAACTATCAACCATATACTAATATTAGTTATTAACCAAATTAAGATGTAAACCTTCAATATGTTAACAAGAGGCATTTGTTAACAGTTACATAATGCTTATTTTAGCATTAATTAACCCTTAGTTAATGCCTATTATGGTTGTAATATTTATAGCATCTTTATAAACCACGAACCAATGTTTGAATTAATGACATAGTTAACATCTACACCAATAGTAAATTAACTCAAGATATATTAATTAACTATTCATTAGCTGTGAATTAATGCTTATTAAGCATTAACTAATGTTAATAATGGATCCTTATTGTAAAGTGTTACCGTGTTGTTTCGGTCAGTGTTTTCTGAAGTTGCATGTGATCTTCCAGACGCACAGCAGTCAGAAACAGTGACTGTCAGAACAAACCATGAAAAGACTTGTCACTAACAGAGCTCAAAGAATCGCTGATACACATCAGCCCTTAACAGAGACAGAGACGAGCAAAACAGGCAGGAGAAACTACGGAGTGTGAATGGTGCCAATTAAGCTCAAGAGACATCTCGAGACACAACACCTCCCTTATATGTCAGCGAATAAATTGAATAACTTCAAGGAACTGAGAGACGTGAGTGAAGAAGAGAATCAGTGAATCAGGATTTAAATATCACACCAAGGTCAAAGAGTAATTTTCTACTTTTCCACTTCTCTGTTTGTTTTATAGTGAAAATCAATCAGACATAGAAATACTGTATCTGTATTTGATCGGGGCTCAGTTTTACAATATAGTAGCTCAGTCTGCAAACGCCAAACTTAAATTTGCAAAGGTTAACTTTTATTATCTTTCAGTTAGCCAGAAGCTTTTCATTTCACTTCAAGGTTTGCGCCTTAAACTGTGCAAATCACAAAAGCACAGGATGGAACATATTTATCATCTCAACCTATTGGCTGAGAGTCCAGAATCAGCTGTAAGGTTCAGTAACCTGGTTGTAACCGGACAGTTGCACAGACCCGGTGAAATGGAAACCCCTTATAATTTTACTACACGTTTTAGGGCTGTTAAGTGAATCATGCGAATGTTTGTCAGGCTCTGATCAATACTTTGGTGATCAGTTTGACCTATGTGAAGTTTGCTGTGTTTGGGGCATTACCACTGCAACTAGTTGCCGTTTCTCTCTGAAATTTCATGAGTCATAGTTGGCCAGAGCTGAGAGGCCACGACAGCAAAAGTACTGAAAATGCTAGTGATGCATACATATTTACTTTTGAAGGTTTAATGTTTAAGACTGACATAATTTTAGCTAAAAACATTCAAAAATGAATGAACATTATCAACAGACTGTGAAGAAACAGTTGTCACATTATGTCAAAGACATCTATGTATTGTGTTGCAGAGTTAGCATGCTAACCAGCTAGCCCCAGCACTCCCTGGGTGCTTGGAGCTCCTGGTCTGGGCAGACATAGATAGCTAGTATAGTGAGCAGAAGTTCACACTTAGGGTTTGTGTCCACATTGTGTCGTTTTTTCGTTTTTTTGTTTTTTGTTTTCTGAGCACCAGTGACTTTTTAAAATTATTCCCAATGAGGAGAGAGCATCTGCGGCAGCATTCTGCCTTAGAGAGAAGGTGATGCTCCCAACATCTTTATTTCGGGGACTTTTTTTGCGGAGAAGGTCCGAGAGCTTCTAGTTGAAATTCTCTGAACTTTTCACTGGGCGCTGGTGACAGGCAACCAATCATACAGTATATTAAATGGGAGGAGAAGCTTGATCTGTCAGTCTGTATGTCAGACAGAAGCCATTATAACAGAGACATAAAATCGAATTGGGAGCAGATCAGCTAGACACTGGATGTTGCTGGTGAATGTCACGTTTTAACCATCCTACACATTTTAAACTTGTTGTAATTGACACGTTACTGTGGCATTAAATTGGCTATCCAGCTAATTGCCAAGGTACAGTGTTTTTTTTTCTCTCACTGCACATACACTACCTTATGGTGCGTTTCAACTAGAACGCCTCCTGGAATCGGATTTCTGACTCTGAAAGTCGTAGGAACCTCACCAACCCTGACTTCAAAGTCCAAGATGGCTGCTCCGTGTGTTAACAGTAGTCAAAACTATTTATTAGCACTCCTGTCTTTTGTGTCTCATTAAATCAGTCATGCATACAACTTCTGTGAACATGCTACTACAGTGTTTATACCACGTAATGTGCTCTTCTTCTTGTTTTTTTTTTTCTAACTCGGGTGTAATGTCATTTGCAGTTCTGATTTCCAAGTCACTAAGTATAAGTACTTTGTTACAGTACTTCAGTAGATTTTTCAGGTATCGGTATTTTACTTATTTAGTATTTATTTTTCTGACAACTTTTTATTTTTATTCCTTACACTTGAAAACAAATATTTACACTTTCTATACCACACATTTTCGAACCAGGCTTGTTACTTTAACAATGTAAAAAAGACAAAAACACTGTAAAAGAAGTACAAAGAGAAAAACAACATAAAACACGTATCAGGAGAAAAACAATATAAAAGGTGTAACAAGACAAAAATAATGTAAAAGACGTAACAACACGAAAACTATGGAAAATATTAATAAGACAAAAACAACATCAAAGAAAATTAGGTAATAAGATGAAAACTACGTAAAAGACGTAAACGACGTTACAGATAAAACAACGAAAACGACGTAACAAGATGAAAACCTTGCACAGAAGGTAGATAGAGAAACATCCTTCAGACGGCGACTTTTCAATTTTATGCTTTAATTACATCTCAGAGCTCGTACTTTTTCACTTTCACTTAATCAAAGAAGTCGAATCAGTACTTCTGCTTTTATCTGAGTATTTTTTAAACAAGTATGGACTACTTGAGTACAGAAAGTGTCGACTTTTGTAACCGCTGCTTTCTACCCTGCATCATGGATTGTTTGTACTTTCTTTCATAAAAAGTCAGTCATTACAAGTTTTACACAGTAAAATATTTTAGACTTATATTGTAACTCAATATAGAAAGGCATATAAACTAATTAACTTAAACTCTGTACTGAATCCCAGGATAGTACAATAATATGCATACTTATCTGGAATCCACAGAGTGTAGCAGTTAGCTGAATGATGATTGTGACTCCAGCAGCAGCACCCTCGGGTGGTCAGGGGGCACAGCAGTGATCTAATGCCACTCTGAGTCCGGTCCCCGCTGACATTATGCCATGCAGTTTTCCCACCAGGCTTCATGTGACACCTCACTTGTGCTCTATGTGTGTTAGTGTGTGTGGGAGGGTGCATGCACTCACTCCCAGTGGCAGCAATTTCCTGCAGCAGGATGCTGTCAGTCCATCTGATGGAGAAATACAATTAAGTTTCATTTTTACATTTAGCTTCTGCTTTTCTGCTGGCTCAAATTGTCAGCTGCCTCCTTCCTGCACCACACTGTTCTTTGTTGTTGTTTTATATTTTTTTATTACGTTGTCATCACTCCTTTTATTCCACAACCAAATAGCTCAATGTTTTTTCCAAAATATGATGGCTATTTGGCCAATTAAGAGATGCACAATATCTTTTTTTTTTTTTTTGTCGTCTGAATGGCATTTCCCCTCTAGATTGTGGCATTTAGGCTGTTTGGAAATTGTTTGGGGAAGAAAAAAGGTTACTTATTTTTCTTCTCTTTCATTTCTACAAAGACATAAACACATTGCTTATGAAAGTTTGAATCCTCCGACTTTGATCTACAGTTCTCACTTTGAGAATTTTGACATAATGAAAGGACTGTTTGCTGCCCACGCCACATTGCACTGTTGGCTTCCTGCTTTGGTGTGTGTGTGTGTGTGTGTGTGTGTGAACCTCCATGTGTGTGATTATAGCTCAGTTATTAGGTGAAACAACAGTGCCCCCTGCAGAACAAACGTACAGTAATGTCAACAGTAACAGTATAGTGTGCATGCATGCGTGTGTGTGTGTGTATTCTGTTTCACCTCTGCTGTTGCCGTCTTATCGCATGCTGAAGCCGGAGAGAGTCATCAAAGATAAAGCATTAGTTGACGCACTTGAAAAGAAGCTGTGTGCTTTGATGCTGAGAGCAGAGACAGAGACAGGTATGGCTGGCAGCTCGATGGATTGGAGATATGGATATTCTCTGGCTGACGGCGGAGGAGAGGAGGCCGTCTGAAGACGCGGCAACAGACAAGACATCATCAGCCCATAAATGATGCAGGCGCCCCCCCCCCCTCCCGAAGGGTGAAAAATACGGTCGCTTGAGGTTATTCTGCTCCTCATCAGGACCTGTATCTCCATACAGCTCTGGCTGATGCTGTAGTACATTTATAACAAGCTCACATGCCTGAACTACCTGTAATAGACGCACTGGTGGACTCAAGGGGGGCGACTGCCCTCCCTCGTACCTCCATATTCTAAAAAAAACTAGCCAAAAGTGCCCTCCAAGGTGCCCTTTTAGTGGAAAAAATGAGGTAAAGTGCCATTTAAAGTGCCCTACCAGTGGACAAAACATGACAAAATGCCCTCTAAGGTGCCCCTCCAGTTGACAAAATGTGTTAAAACGCCATCTAATGTGTCCTTTCACTGGACAAAATGAGGCAAAGTGTCCTCTAGCGTGCCCTTCCAGTGTACCAAACATGATAAAGTTACTTGGCTTCTATGTGTCCTTAACTGGTTAAATAGTTCCCTGTGAGTTTTAATTTCAGAGTTGTAGTTAAAACATTTTAATCTAATCTAGGACTTGGAACATT
>JAJHUR010109708.1:603-20837 GCA_027495735.1 Lutjanus campechanus | reverse complement strand
GGCTCCTCAGTCATCTGTGCTTCACTGTGGCTCACAATGCAACCTCAGACCTTCTCATCGTTCATCAGGTAGTGTAACATCACTCATATACAGAATTAATTGTATATGCCACAGATATGTTTATAGAATGTTGGAGAGAAAATAATTAGATAAATCTTTATGTATGATGCAGGTCAGAACACATTCTATGAAAGGGCTTTTGTATGGGATTGCATATTGGATGGGGTATATTTTAAAGCAGCCATGGAGTGTACGGTGTTACATAATTATATAAAGGTGGAACTCTTTTTACTCTAGCTGTCCAGGCACAGCCCAGGATGGTCAGTGTGGGAACTCAGACAGAAAGGTTTGAGATACAAGCATCGACTCCACTGCCCAGTCCTGTGCAGAGCGATGATGAATCGTCTGTTTTCATGGATGAAGCTGGAGATGTGACATGGATCCCAGAGGAGGAAATGAGAAGTAACTCATCTGATGAGGAACTTTTAAGTCCACCTCTGCAGGAATCTCACCCTGACTTCAAGTAAGATGTCTTTTTATTTAGGATTTTGTATGTGACCAAATTATATCATAGTGCAAAAATAATAAGTAATTTTCTTTTTTCCAGGGCTGCTGACAAGTTCATAGTATGCCAAAGCCAGCTGATGTCTCTATTCACTAAGTGCCCAGCCTGTTGTGGAGAAACCCAAGGAAACATTGAGAAGCAGGAGGGAACTTTTGTAAAAATAAAGCAGGTAAGAGGTTTTGTGTTTTCTAATGGGAAAATGAAGTTGTATCACAACTTGTGTATTTGTATGTTTATGTTTTGTCTTGTTTATGTACATATTTAGATTAGTAATTTTCTGCCTTTCACATACATCTCTCAGGTCTGTGCTGCATGTGGGTGTCAGCGTGTTTGGCAGAACCAGCCAATGCTGCACCGAAATATGCCAGCCTGCAACTTGTTACTGAGTGGAGCCATCCACTTTTCAGGTTGCATGGCCACTCAGACCATCAGGATGCTGAAGCTGTTTGGGCTTCAGAGCATCAGTGCCAGCACCTTCTTCCGCCATCAGCGCCTGTACACAATCCCAACAATTGTGCAGGCATGGAAAAATGAGCAGGCAGGGATCATACAAGATCTCAGTGAGATGGGGGGCGGA
The DNA here is from genome assembly GCA_027495735.1 of Lutjanus campechanus. Classification (NCBI taxonomy): domain Eukaryota; kingdom Metazoa; phylum Chordata; class Actinopteri; order Lutjaniformes; family Lutjanidae; genus Lutjanus; species Lutjanus campechanus. Next base: position 19,695 of record JAJHUR010109708.1, on the reverse strand, counting down.
CTGATCCTGTCTGGTGACTGCAGGTAGTTTAGAATCATGCTGGTCAAAACAGTATATAATATAGTTTGATAAATCAGCTTTTGTGCCTACATATCTGAATTAAACCATTTTGTCTTTCATAGGTCAGACTCCCCTGGCCACTGTGCCAAATATGGCACATACTCTTTGATTGAGGACAGACTCAACAAGGTTTTAGATCTGCAACTAGTTCAGGTAAGTTAACATTATCATACAGACAAACCAAATCAATCAAATCAAATAAAATTTTATTTATATAGCCCAAAATCACAAATTACATTTGTCTCAGGGGCGTTACAATCTGTTCAGTGTGTGACACCCTCTGTCCTTAGACCCTCGGTTCGACCACTTGTGTAATGTAAGATAATGACATCACTTAATGTTTCACACAGAGCTCAGAGGTCCCAAGCAGTAACTGGTGTGAGCTAGAAGGTCTAAAGCGCAGCATAAGGTTTCTTAACGAACAACATATGCAAGTGTCAGCCCTCATCACAGACAGAAATCGTCAGGTATAGACAAGCAGCATCTTACATCTGGAAATGCACATAAAAACCTTGTTGCTGCCATGTTAAAAGCTAAAATTAAATGAACATTTTCATAACTAATGTGTTATATTCCCTGTTATAGGTTGCCAAGTGGGTGCGTGATGAGTTGTGTCCAAAAGGAACACGACATTTTTTTGACATCTGGCATATTGGGAAAAGTATGTATCTTGATAAAGGTAGTTTTGTTTGGGTTGGCTATGATTATTATAATTTTTTTTTTTACATTTCGTGTTTCTGTTCTGAAACAGGTGTAGGGAAAGCCTTGGATGCTGCTTCAAAGGAGAGAGAGTGTGAAGATCTGAAGCTGTGGAGGCCAGCTCTCATAAACCACCTCTACTGGACTGCTGCTTCCACTCCTGATGGAGATCCAGATGTGATGGAGGCCAAGTGGAAAAGCATGGTCAACCATGTTCAGGACATCCACGAACATGGCACACCTGCATTCCAGAGCTGTGCACATCCACCTCTGGAGGGAGAAGCAAGGAACAAGGAGTGGCTGGAACCAGGTACTGAATATTCATTGTGCTTGCTTCCGATTTTTGTTTGTTTGTTTGTTTGTTTTGGTGTTTGTGTGGTGTTGTAGCCCAGCTGGCACTTTTTAAGATAAACAAACAAAATATGAATATTAAATATGATGCAATTCACACTTGATAACCATGCTTCATTATTAGTGCAAATTTGTGTTTATGCAGGATCAACTGTTGCAACAAAATTGGAGAGTGTAGCTACTAGAGCAGCACTGGTAAAGGATGTTCGTCAGTTGTCCCCGCAGCATCAGACCTTCTCACTGGAGGCGTTTCACTCCCTCATCCTGCACTTTGCACCAAAGCACACTGGCTTCTCCTTCCTTGGGATGTACAGCAGGTAAGTATTTTATCATGAATGAGTGAGTACTGCTAAAACTACAATTACACTAACTAAAAGTACAATTTATTGCATGGATGTTGTATTAGACTGCGTGGATTTTAGCTTGGTGTACCCTCTTAATGGTGAATGATTCATTCAATTTGAATATTCTGTCCTGTAACTTTGACTTGACTCACAACTTGTGACATTGTACTTTTACTGCAGACTTCTCTTGGCAGCTTTACACTTTAATAGCAATGGCAGCAGAGAGGTTGCTTGGACCAGTGATGGTGACGTGTGCTATGCAGTTCGCTACCCAAGGTTTCGCAAAGGCAACTGGGTAGTCCGTCCTGTCAAGGAAAAGCCATCCTACGGTTAGCAGTTCCAGTCAGTTCCTAAATATACTTATGTGTGCTAGTCCATAAGTCAATAACAGTGGAAGTGAATGTGATCTAAAATTATGTTTTCTTCCCCCAGAATATGCTTCAGCCCTCATGGAGTCTCTGAGAGTGGAATACTCCAGGTCACCACAGGTTCTACGAGAGCACAGCTCAGTCTTGTCCTCCTCTGCACCTGCTCCCCTTTCCAGATCCCTCCAGAAGACGAGCAAGGATGAGGCTGTTGGGGCGTACCTTGCACAACATTCCCGATTTAACACGGGACATTAATATGATACCTGCACAGAGGCCTATCACACTCAAAGTACACACACCTTGTGATATTCTCTAAATTTTGATATCGATCCAGTTGCACGTTTGATAAATAAAATGTATAATTGAGGATTGAGACAACACTAGTTGAAAGTTTGCACACTTGAGTGCTCTCTATTTTTACATGGGTCAGATGGCATATTTTTCTTTTGATTAATATATTTACATTTGGCACATCTGCATATATATTTTAACAGTTGCAATATTGGGTTAGTTTGGTTTTCACATGATTTATATATGCTGTACCGAATGTGCCTAATTCTCTTCACTTTAACCCTCTGGTACTGTAGGGGGAATTTTCGTCCATCTCCACTCTAAATTTGGCCATAACTTTCACTATGTTACATCATATGTAATGAATTTTTGTCAAGAATGTCTCTGTGTCAGAGAGAGCTTGGCCAATGCAAACAAAACTTTGATCTTTGCAAGAACATCATTACATGACGCATGGCAGTTTGTTTTACACACACACACACAGGTTTGAATGTTTGATTTTGAACGTTCTGGTTCATAATAAATGTTCATATTCATAAATATGATGCTGAGTTTAGTTTAGTTTTTTCAGGGAAAATGAAAAATAGTATTACTGAAGCATTTAGAATTGTTTTCATACTTGCTTTACCATCAAGAAATGACAAGAATTGCATTCATAGGCCTGTAGTGGGTAAATGGTGCCATCAGGTGGTCAACATTAAAAATGACTAATTTGACCTCTTTCCTACAGCGGTAATCACTGACATTGCAGAACGTATCTTTTTTTACTGTTATGGCTGTGCAATCGAAAAATGTGGTTATAATGAAGTCTATGGGGAAATTTCAGCCACTAACAGTACGAAAGGGAGAAAAAGGTAAAATCTGATGGTGGACAAAAACTAATAATGCATCAAAGTCAACGTTGTTACTAATCTTTGGTATATCATGTGATAACAGGTAAAAAATCTCCAGGCTCCAATAATTTTTTATATTGAAAATCAGTCATTTTATTTTATTTTAAAAATTAAATAATTAATAGTTTTGATCAGAACTGAGGTTAATTGACACAATTATGCAAAAAAGTAGAAAAAATATTTATCTAACATATTTTTACAGCTGTTTCTGTTAGTGGCTGTTTTTGGCCTTAACAGTACGGAAGAATGGGAATTCTAACTACCCTTCATGAACATACATAAGTAATTATTTATGAAGAACATGTTTATTATCAGTCTTGGGCTATGTACAGCACATTGTTTTCAGCAGTGGTTATTTTTAAAGTGCTTTATAAATAAAGTTGAGTTGAGTACTGTTGCCTAACCATAAATTCAGCTCTGCTTGTTATATAAATGTTCTACTCTAACACATTTTCTTACAGAGAGACACTTTGTGATTGTGATTTGTTTTTATTCATTGTCACCCAAATGAGGCCATTCAAACCCTTTATAAACACCTCCTTCCTCTGGAAACTGCTGTCTAATGGCAGACACAACACAAGCTGGTAAGGGCTTTCTGATGTGCCTGCCCAGAATGCCATAGGCCCAGCGGACAATCTGCCTGTATGCAGTGTAGCGGTATTGCCTGGGAATAGGGACAAAATATCAGTATTGTTAGTCTTATACTAATGGTATGAAAAAATGTGACACAGTTAGTCATATGTTTGCACTTTATATTGTATATGTTTATATTTTATATATTTGTACTACTGTGCTGAGCCATATGTAATGGAGTTTTGTTCTACATTTGTGTACTCAATGACAATAAAAGTCTAAGTCTATTACCTAAATATTGGCCACTTTAATCTATTAGCTGTCTACAGTCACTGGCTATATAATTATGATAACCTGTACAATCCAATTCAATGCTATACAGCAGCTTGGCTATACATTCTACATTTATTAAGTTTATATATTTTCAGTGTATGTTAACTTTGCAGAGAAGGTGATAATTCTACTCAATGTTTATTACTGAGGCTGTACTAAATGATGTATTAGACTGCCTTATATTAACAGCATGTTCCTATTATATAATGATGGACTGAACCAAATATTAAGAACACCTTTCAACATACTGTACCCTTATACACCACCATCATCCACTACAATCTCAGTAATAAACATACAGTGGGAATAAGTGAAAAAACAGAATAATAAATTATTTGTACCCTAAACCTACTCATGTGTGTTGGCATGGAGAGGTCCATGCTCCTGTCTGAAGTGCATGTAGGCTATCTGCAGCACATATGGGTTCAGACAGCATGCCTCGAACCCTGGGTGCTGTGTGACACACTGCACTTCGAGCCTGGGGGTGACGCTGTCCACTAACGCCCAGTAGGCATCTACCTCCCTGCAGCACATACTCTCCTCGGCTGTGGTCATGGCTTCGCATTTCCCGCACAAGCACCTATCAAACAAAAGGTTTATCAGGGAAATGCGCTCTCTCTCTCTCTCTCCCTGTAATGGTAAAGCGATATAGCACGTAGTGTGGACAGATGACGATAATGAGACACGAGCTTAGTAGTTTATGGTAAGTATCAATACTGCTGCTGGTATTACATGATCAATACTATTTGATTGCCGGATTCATGATAGTATTCTGAACGATATTGTGACGTGAGCACAGTATTATTGTCCTCAGCTAACGTGTAAGCTAGCACCGGTCTCTCACCAAGACACCTGCTCTACTCTCCACTGATTCTCCTGACACCACAGCTCAATCTCCCTCCTTTGGCCAGTCATTCTCCCCCTGGTCTCTCCCTGATCTCTGGGACGCATAATGGGCTCATAATTGTAGGGCTGTGGCCCGTCATATGAGTAGTTAACGTTAAAAGTCTCCTCCGTGTCGGAATTTTGATCGCGATCCATCGTTTTTCTCTTGTTCAAGCAGACCGGTCTCCCTCCCGTTACGTCACTTCCGGTCAAGCATTTTCAGACGCGGAAGTAAAAATTGTCACAAAACGACCCCCAAAACCTTTAAAAAATGTATATATAAGTATATTTTTAATAAAAAATGAACTCCTACATTATTTTTCTAAACTTTGGTTAAAAGTGGGCTCTAACCTGCAATATGCTCTTTAACCAATATATTGCAGAGTCGTCGGTAAGACCTCTTGGTTGTTCACATCTTGTGGCACAGCAGCAGGTTTATTAGTGGTTTAATCATATTTTATTCTTCAGTCTATCTCTTAAGCTACAAATAACCACATGGCATGCATTTATTTTGATTGCATGTTTAATTATTAATATCACATTTAAGTTGCTCTGATAGCTGACATTTATTACTGGTCTGTGGGTCTCTCTTGGATGCATGCATCATCTGGCAGCAGATATCCTCTATAAACCATTGATTGTCAGCTAAATGAGTCAAAAATCTGAATTAAAATTTATATGAACATGAACCTCAGCAAACTCTAGTATAATCTATGATGATATAAGATACAAAAATCCTCAGGATGTAAATAAAACAAAGTACAAGCGTGATTTCAAAGCCATATAATTGTTCCACTGATGCAGCACTGACTCAAAAACTCATGACAACTGACTTAATATTTAACAGTTTATTATACATCATGTGACAATAACACAGACAAACATAATTTGCAGTTTTGTAACCTTGGCTTTCAACTATCTGTCCTTTGGGGGATTCTTGTTCCTGCGTCTCGTGTGGTACCTGAGAACAATGAAACAGAGGGAAATTCATTTTGACCAAATATCTACAGAGGGATTTTTGATGACCTCACATATTTTCTTTAAGCTCTCACATTCTGCTTCACATACTGCAGGGACACACTTTTATGGTGCAGTGGAAGAATAAAATAAAAAAGATGACAAGGAGCCACCAAGTGTCCTTGTCATCCATCCTGAAACATGACATTTTCATGTCGTACAGGCATTATATGACATGACTTCACACAAACTGCAAGAAAAACAGTATTTCAATTGTTCTAGTCTCATAAATATGTAATTTATAATATATCAAAAGTCCAAGTGGGAGAACACATTGAAAAATAGTGAAATTGGTGGTGCCACAATTTCCCATTGCCACCCATGTTAAAAAAAAAAGATTAATGCATGTCTTCTTGTCTGATGTCCACACAAAGGGTTCAGTGCTGTCCACAATCAACCAGAAACTGCAAGTGACATCAGACATGTAGGTGGATGCAATACAGTGCATGTGCAAAAGGAAATTCTGAACAAAATGACTAGGTGGGTTGGTTTTCAACATTTGTTGATTAGTGCAGTCACAGACATTTTAAGGTAATATGACTGCTATTTTTAATGCCAACATTTATATAGATCTGTGCTAATTCATGTTGTCTTGTAAACACTTATACTAATACAGTGATAATAAATATTTGTTAGTTTTTTTGGTTGTCATTTGTGTGAGGTTCACTATGCTTTTCTCACAAAATGCCTGTACTAAAAATGCATTTTTTAAAAGATCATTTTTCGGGGATTTTCAAAACGTTCACTTCATATGATTCTTTAAGACTTTTTTCTCTCATTCAACACATATCGAGAACACAAAATCCATTTAGTTTGTTAATGTTGCAATTTGTGTGAGGTTGAACCACAAAGGTAAAAATGTCTGGACTAATGTGAAACTACTTGCAGTTACTGGTAGTTCTCAAAAAACGTGGAAACGGTCAGAGAGGCTGTTGACTCTTTTTCTTACTTTTCTTTTTCTATTGTGCAATGAGCGCAACAATTCAGTGGCTTACCAAGTTACACAATTCAATACTTAGGAGAAAAGGCATGTAACTTTGTAACATTTTGATTTAAGGAGAGCAGCTCTGAGACATCTCATTTCAAACCTCCATCTTATCAGCGATGAGATCAGGTGTCAGATGTAACAACTGCTGTAGCCACACAAGCTCCACGCTTTTCTCTAGTTTCTAGTTCTCTAGTCATTTTGGCACCTTCTGCACAGTACAACTCATCGTCTACTGCATCTACATTGAATCAACTGAGCACCTTATTAACCTCAAGACACAGCAGCAATTCATTTGTAATGGGAGATTACTGCTGTAAAAACCTTGACACCATAGAGAAGAATTATTAGACAAATCTCTGTATTTTTTGTGTACTTACTGTCCGACTGGATACCAGCAGTGTTTGGTGGTGAAAAACATCTTGCTCAGCTCCTCTATAGTTGGCCCCTCTTTGTCCTTCAGCACCTCTTTGCTGAGGTGGGCCTTTAAAACCTGGTCGTGGGTCTCAACCTGGTTGGTCAGGGGGTCTGGCCGTTCTACAGGCTGCAAAGATTTACTGTCATTATGTCATGTTCATTTCCAACAATCCTGCAACAATTTCCCTCGACTTTTTTGTGCTGACAACTGATACATTTCTAATTGACATACATCTTTGGCAGGAGTATACAATAACTTCAGATTTGTTTACAGTTCTATGTGGCTTCATCCATCCTGTGCTGGAAGCCTTATAAGCATTCTTCACATTATAAGTTAAAAATCTCACAAAATATATGTTCATGAACAGGCTTTTATTAAAACATACAGATTTAGGAAAAAATAACTTGTGTCCCATATGACTAAGAGCTGCAGAGGTCAGAAAATCTGCAGAGTTTGATCTATAAAACTGGAGCCTCAGATTTCTTTCAGAAAGTCCTAATCCATGAGATCATAGGTAAAGATTATGGCATCAGAACTAACACACTGATATCCATGAGGCTGAAAAGCACCCTCTTACCTGGGTAAGCTCATAGGGAATGTCGACAGTAGGATGGTAGCACACTACGGTTTTCCCATCTGAAGTCACACCAATTTCCACGTTACTAAAATCCAAGAAATTAGTGAAATTAGTAAGCTATTGCCTTGATTACAACAACCATCTTCATAACTTTATAACTATGTTAATACTACTACTGTGAGTCAACTGCTCAACAGTGGACTGAACCAGTTATATCAGATATGTAACATACACATCACTTTTACTTACTAACTGGGTAATACTTTTTCATAAATACTCCAAAACCGCATTAGTTCCGCATTACTTGGTACCCAATTACGGTAATAATTAAAAGGTTTGACACCCACAGACCAAGTCCACAGCTTGCATTTACAATTTACAAAACTACCAATGTGTCCCTGCAGTTAAATTTGCACAAAACGACTAAATGTGACATTTGTTGCACCCCTTTTTTCACAATCTTTGCTCATATATTATTCAATGCAATTAGGTTACTATTCATTACAATTGTCATATTAAGGTTTCAGGCAGCTTGCTGCCGAAGTTAGACGGAATATACGTGCACTTTTTTCACTTATTTTGAATTCAAACTCTGAACGTACCAGTTCGGCCCATCGATTGAAGGACCACTGATGCTGGACTGCTGTCGCACTGACGCCAAACATGCTGCAACAGAAAACCAAACAAGTGAGACACTCAGATAACATGATTAACCGGACGAATTGCAACTTATTCGCAACAAATTATTCACATATTCGCAGTTGTAGCACATTTGTAAGCATAAATCCACTGCTCACCACCACTTAAGTTATTTATCTGATATTAGACGATTAAATTTGGATTTGATGTCTCTCCATGAGGACCTATCATAAAGGTAGGCCCAACAAATTAACGTTAAGAAACCTGCGTACAATTATGTATACTGCTCTGTACTGTAAATAGGGATGTTCCTATCAAATTATTTTAACAGAAACAGTGAAAAACCTAATCAATGCTAGCCAAATCCAGGTGTTTACCTGCTAGCTATACATATTCTCAAGGTTAGCCCCCGGTAGCTTTCACTTCGTTAACGGTTATAAACGATAAACTAACACCACCTCCAGTAAATAATTTGTCAAATTGATAAAAACACAACTTACTTTGTACGCTTCGTAGTGGTGTACCGTTGGAAAGCCGTGTTAAAAGACTGTGTAGCTTACACAAATGACCCGACGCCATGCTCAGTTATTGTCGGGTGTGCATCACTGTAATAGTTCCGTCTGAGCACTCAGATTGGTTCCACTTGTCAAGCGACCAGCAGACTAAAAACAAAAACAGCCCTTTCCCTGATCCTACTGTTTTACATTATTGATCAATAAACCATACACTTAAACAAACCCCCTATTTAAATTCTTTATTTGATCAAAACATATTTAAGAGTTGTACATTATTTATTATTATTCATTAAATTAAGATTTCCATATCTGTAGTATATTACAGTATATCCTTTGTGTAGATATTCTCTAGATATTTATCATATCTATAAGGTATGCTATGCTAAAGTTTTTTTTGCATTGAGTCATTTTAGATACTTATATTATTTTCATCTCAATATATATTTGATACATCTTTTTATGTTTACATATTTCTCTCTCATGTATTTTGCAGGTTTAGACAATGTTGCAGTACATTTATCCTGAAGGTAGACTCATGGAGCCACTGTAGTGTACTTTAACACCCTGCACAAAGGACAAAATATGCTCAATATTTAACATATAACTAATCTAGTTTACTGATTCATTGTTCTTGATGGCTATGATGAACAAGGGTAAGCTGTTTGGATTGTCAAAAAACTCAAAATTCCAACACAAACCAAAGAGCTACCATCAAGATATCCAAGAGGAGAGTGCAGTGTCTGCAGGCCTCTCCACATAACTGTTAAGGGGCATTAAGTTTTATCAATCTGACCTCATCTTTGATCCATTTTGGACAGAATTATCATGCACCATGTCCATCATCCACAATCTGAGGGTTGCAGATTCCAAATAACAGGAGAAGGCTTACACATTTTATTAACTGTATTAATTTATTGAATATACAGCATGTTGAAGACAGTTTATTATCATTTGTGAGTACTTTGGCCAGATATTGAGTACACAGGCTTCTTTAAATATTTAATTTCACCGTTCATTATTACCAGGAAACCCAGGTATGCACTATAACAATGTTATGTTACATATTTTCAAGTGAAAATAGTCTTATTAGCATCTTACATTTTTAAATGTACAAAGAAAGGAAATCTGAAAGAGATCTCTAGGTGATAAACACAATTCAAACAGAGTAATTCAAATATCTGGATCACTGCTTCCCTCTAAATAAAAATGAAAAATAAATTCCTGGGAATATTCACTAATATGATTATAAAAAACATGTCCTTGTCTTTTAACTTATCTTTGAGCGTGCAAAGGCACTGTTAAATGTGCAGTGAGACAAGCTGAACAAATTTTTCAGGTGTTTCAGTTCCATCCGTTCAAATCCCTCCTGAATGCAGCTTCATTTATCCAATAGTTTCTGGATTAATGCTGCACTACGAGGAATGCACCACCAAGCAGAGCATCTTAATACATCTCCAGCTCAGTTTATTCATGTTCATAGGTTGCGGATACATCTGAGCTTCACTAGGAGACTTCCATGTTTGCTGTGGCTGCAGTGCTGCTGGATGCCTGTGATCCCGCGTTCACCACCAGGCGCTCTCGACTGCCAAACACCTCAGCCACTAAAATGCAAACAATCACAATAACAAGTGAGCAAACAATACAGTACAGGTTAGACACTGTACACTGCCTAATTGCTTAAAGGGACAGTTCAGATTATTCCAAGAAGGGCTGTATGGGGCACCTATTGATGGTAAGTGTATTTACACCGCTTTACCTTGCAATCACACAGCTTTTTCCTATGCAAACAGCTCTCATATGAGCCAGATATCGCTCTCTTTTGCTCAACCAGACTTTATTTGCAAAATCAGTAAATTTACCTCAGAGGACACAGAGTTTCTGGTCTATCGCTGCCTCGTTCGGCTAGTTTGTTTGCGTTATTGTGTGACTTTGATGAATCCAAACTAAACTTTTATACAAGTCTACTTCAAATAATCCTCTTTGATAGGAAAGACTTTTGGAAGACGAACAAGTTAAAGTGGAACAAACATGTTTCTTGAAAAAAAAAAAGTGTCAAATAATAATAACAGCACAAACTGTGTGACATATAAACAAAGGGAATAAAAAAAGAATTTAGAGTAGACTTTACCTGCTGCGACGTCACTTATATCCCAAACTCGTAAACCATCCTTCTGTCCCCCAAACGCGTAGACGAAGGGCAGATCAGGGCAACATGAAGCACAGAACAACACGCCCTGTTCACAGAGAAGAAAGGAAAGTTGTTATATTTGACTTTGACATGGCAAAATACCTCCAGTATGGACTGGAACCATTCAGGGACAGAAAGAGTCTGATGTAATGTATGTATATGTTCTTACCATTTTCATATCTCGTGAGTGCACCAGGTTGGGTTTGTTGCCCAAAATGTCCCAAATCTTAACGTGTTTGTCAGCTGATGCCGTGACCAGGCATCCTTTAATCTGGCTGCTGAGGTCCAAACCTGCAGAAATGTTGAAGTTTAGGTGTGATTTTTTTCACTGTGCAGTCAATGTGCCTTTAAAACACATTCAGTCCATCATGAAATACAATTTTTAACCAAGACATGTTTGGAAAAAGGACTGGGAGTTTACTTTCCCATCAACATTTTACAGGTAAGTTCTTCATCTTTTTTATCCATTCTTTTTGTATGCCTGCTTATTCAGTGCTAGAGCCCATCTCATCATGCACTGTGTGAAAGACAAGGTCCACCCTTCAGTCACAGAGCTAGAAAACCTAAAACAGACACGCACAATACACCTACATGCAATTACATGGTGGAAAACATGTAGGAAGATAGACTCGCTGCTTACTCACTGGGCTCGCCAAAATGTTTTCAAAGACTGAAAATACAGCAGCCACAAGTTCCCACGAGTCTTTGGTTTGTACCAACACTGTTGACCCAAGCTTTCATTCCTCCTACAGTAAATGACTCATGACCGACAGTCTCACCACACAGCGCCGTGGAACAAGTGCCAAATAATTTGTCCTGGTGGAAATTTTATTTTGATGGTGGACTATTTTTCTCCTTAAATCATACACACACACACACGCACGCACGCACGCGCACTTGTACCTACCTGACACTTCTTCATCATGAGCCCTCAGAGTGAAGACAGGTTTATCTGAGCGAGCGTCCAGACAATAAACAAATCCGTCTTCTGTGCTGGCCTGAAACACAACCACAACCCTGAGTTAACCACATGCTTGTGAAAGAAACAGCAGAGTAGGGATAATGAAGGTTTCTTGACAAACAATGACCATTAAGTAAACACACCAGCTATATCTGTAATTTGTGATTTGGTTCATTGTTTACTTGGCTGCACATGACACTGCTCTGAACTCTTGCACTGACAAATGGCGAGTGTATCCGAGTACTGTACTTGTTCAATTTTAAACATTTTCTGTATTCTTATTTAGTCCAAGAACACTATTCGTGGATTATTTCCTTTAAGACAGAGCAGAAGAACTGCAGCACCTACCAGGAAGTTACATGGTGAAAAGTGGTTCCAGACCAGACGCTCCACTTGACCACTAAACCTCCAGGTCCGATAGCTGCTGTCTGGACTGCGGCAGTCATACAGGACAGCCGTCCTGAAGAGAGAAAATCTTAGTCTCAAACTCTATTTACAAAATCTTTTATTTCTATAAACTAGTGACAATACTAGATACTTACTTGTCATATGATCCTGATATCAGAGTCTGTGCCTCGAATGGGTGGAATGATAACGTCTGAACCTAAAAGATAAAAGATTTTGTTTGACAGAAGCTGAAGCATGCAAGTTCTGCATGCAGTTATACACTGTGAATTACATCCAGAAAAAAATAATTTTTTCCAGTAAATACCTTATCAGTGTGCCTGCTCAGAGTTGTGGCTGGTTTGCCTTGAGAAAGATCCCACAAGATAACTGTGTCATCTGCTGATCCACTGGCCAACACATTTCTAAGGAATTAACATATATAATAATAAAGAAGAAGAAAGAAGAATAAACATAATTGAAAAAGTCTATATAACTATGTACATTTGACAAACATTAGGTGCATTTCTGTTTCCCAGTGTTAGATTATATTGCAATATATGAGAGAAAGCTTCAAGGCCTCAGAATACTGACCTGACCAGTCTGTTCCAGGACAAATCGAGCACTGCATCGGTGTGACCCTCGACAGGCTCTGCTGCTGCTCCCTGGCATCAAAGAGAACAGGCAGCAATGAGTTAATGATATCTAGGCAAAAATAGTGCAGGAGAGCAGGACAAAGACCTCTTTCATACTACCTAAATAAAACCCATAAAAATAATTCCATTTCCAGTCACAGACATCATCAACTTAACCAACAAATACAACATAGACAGTTTCACCTTAAATTAACTCTACCAGACCAGACTCTCATCATACAGATGCTTGTATAAGAACAAGCTTGTACCTTCTTGTTCTTCTTCTTCTTCTTCTTGGCAGCCTTTTTACTCCCCAGCGAGAAGGCTGGCTCTAAACAGTCCACCACATCCAGGTCCCACACATCTATCTGAGGGGTCATGTTGCCCACAGCGGCATAATTACCTGTAAGTAAGGACACAGGCAGCAACAAGGAATGAGGTTTGAATTGAGTTTTAAAATAAATATAATGTCAGAAACTATTGTTGTAAATTCATTACTGTGAAGTGAACATCAAGCTTAATTATGCAATAATATAAGTTAACACACCTTGTGTTCTGGATTGAAAAGGAACAGGATTTTTTAAAGGTTTTTCAGAGTAAAACTGAATTCTCTTACCAGGTCCTTCTCCAGGGCTGGGGTCAAAGTTTAGCCACTCCACACACAGTGGGTAAGCAGGCAGCAGAATATCGTGATGAACATACATGGAGTCCTCCTCAGAGTTATAAACTGTAAAGCAAGAGATTGATCATTAAATATATTTTTAAATCAACATATGTTACGCATTTTCACTCAGTCATTCAATCTTTAGAGAGATCACTAAGGTGCAATGCTCATTTACAATAACACTGAGTCAGTTACAAGAACAAAGAAAAGAAAAAACAACACAATGAGATATATTAACAGAGAAAAGGCAATAACACAATTAAATAATAAATGGCTGATTAAAACTTTCAGATTAGGGAAGACAGTCTTAAGGGCCGTCCACTATAACTACAAAAATATCGTTCTAAACATGGTTCAAACTCAAGTGGATGGTGGAGTCCAGACCACGGCTTTATAGTTGAGGTGTGGATCCATAGTTCTTGGTGTGGACGGCCAAGATAGATCAAAATAAATAAACTGTAAAATAAAATAGAGCAATGTCGAACAATTAAAAGCAGAGGCTGGGATGTTTAAGGTCAAATTTCAGTTAAAAGTCTATTGATTTTTAGGAGGTGCTGTATTTTGTTCCAGGAGTCAGGTGCACTAAAATTAAATCCAACTCATGCTTATATTAGTTTGTACATTGTGTATTCAGAATCATTTTGTTGCGTCACGTATGAAGATATTTACTATGGATCTCCAAATTGCAGCAGTCCTTCTCTGCTCGGCCTGTCAGGATGAGATTGTCACTGGGTTTGATTTGGAAGTCTTCTCGCTCATACTGGTCCTACAGAGAGAAGAACAAAGTTAAAAGTTTACATCAGAAATAAATTATTAAGAATTTTTCACATGCTTACTCACAATCCTGTACTGGAAAATATTTGTGCTTCAGTTCATCAGAATTGTCACAGCTATACAAGAGCACTTACTGTGTCTTTGATGGTGATGTAGGGATCCTCCTCATTAGAGCAGAAGACTGTGAGCCCGGCCAGACTGTCGCCAAGATTAGCGGTCACTAAATTGAAGACAGACAAATGGTAGATAGTTGTTAGCTATGTTTCAATAGATAAGGGTCAAGTGGATGAAGACAGAGAATGCACCTATTGTACCCTTTCCCTCTCACCTGCATCCTCTTCATCATATTTATCCAGGCCGTACTCTGCTAGCTCATCATCTTCATCCTTTCCTTCCTCATTCTCATCCTTTGGAACTTCAGCAATGTCCACTGTATTACTATCAGGATTCTGTTCAGCAATACCTTCATCCTCCTCCTCTTCTTCTTCAGCTGCTAGTTCCCTGGTTTAACAGAGTAGATAAAAACAAAACAAAGAAACATGATACTAGTGTCTTTAGAGAAACCACAGTGATAAATTATTTTCATTCAGCCCTCACTGGTAGGCAATGCTTACACTTTACACTAATTTGAACAGAACAGACGCACAGACTGCAGTAATGTGTATTTTATTCCAACATACCCCAGCTCTTCTTTGGCTTCAGTAATGATGCGCTGTAGCTCATCCTGGCTCAGCTCAACCTGAAGGAGAATTTAAAAATGTCTTAAATGAGTTGATTAGTTTATGTGTTTCATTCTAAACAAAAATGACTAAAAAAGCCTGCATGCTGAATGTAGCATGCAGGCTGAAAATAGTAAAACTGTGGAAAAAATAGACATTTGTAAAACCATACATATTTTTCTTTAACGTCATTATTGATTGTTACATGGAACCCCTGTGTATATAGATTTTGTCTTGTCCTCTTTTTGTTCTGTTTTGGTCAAAGTATAGCTTGAAATCATACAATGAATTTCTTTAAAATGTATAATTCCTTCTATTTCTACAATACAAAATACATTTCTTTTGTCGCTTGTGCCTTGTACTTGATTTTCCATTAGTTTCATTGACTAACGTATGGTATTTTCAAATACACGAATCATGCTAAGATTTAAAATCTTAAAAAGTAACCACCACAATACAAAATGTATTTTATTATATCACACGATAGTTATTGTGTTGACACTCTACAGTGAAATATTATCTGTAAAGCCACCTACAAATGGAAATGACAGCTATACGCTAAGAAATTTGGTTATTTGAATTAGAATAGTAGCACAGTGTACCTGCCATGTTGACAGATTAGCCGTCTGTCGGCTAACGTTAGCTAGCCGGACATGTTAGTTACTCACTTTATCCGGGGTTTCCTTGGCAACGCCTCTGCGCACCCATCCGACACAAGTGATCTGGGAGCTCATTCTGTACAAACCGTGTGTTCTATGGATCAATTACAATAAAATCTACAAACTGGTGGTCCAAACAGCTTCAGTTCAGGCATGCACACACACAGTGGGCGTACATGTGAGTTAAATGGGTCCTGTGTCGCATCGAGATGACGTCAATAGAGTGTTGAAAAATCTGCCTGATCAAAAATGTAGAAAATATGTTAAACCACTGTCTTCAAACGTTACAGAACTGCTTTGATACTAGTTTCTGTTAAGGACATGTGAGAATTAATTAAAGTATGAATAAAACAAATAAATAAATGAACTTTTTGACAAAGTTGCAATCCCTTTTCATAAGGAAATTCACATTATCCACAACAAGCAATATCAAATATTTTGGTTGAATTTGTTTAAAAACCCCTAGAGGTGAACTGCAATACACTTTAATATGTTGGCTTAGTGAACACTCCTGAATACGTGTCTCAGTTTTCACCTTCATATCTCACTGAGCTCATGAATTATTGCAAATTTTAGAAAATTAGCTATTTTAATAAAATTTGACTGGCTCATAAAATCCAAACAGATTGTAGAATAAAAAAATCTTTTGATAACTTTAGATCAGCAAAGTCTGTAGATCATACTGACTCATTTTCAACAGTAACAGTCTAAGATGAGCTCATGAAAACAGAATTTTGACAAAATTGAGAAAAAGTCAAAAGTTGACATTTTTAAACCATGAGACTAATTAAGAAAAGATGCAGATGAATTGAATGACTAGTCTACACTAAGCCGTTTTCAAAAACAATTGTTAAAACATTAATTTATCATTACAGCGCCACCTTGAGGTCAACAAGTGTCATTTTTGCAGAACAAAAACAATTGGGGTCCACAGTGAGTGACACTGCTTGGAGCCCTCAAGAAGAAGAAAGAAAGAATAATCAGAGCAGAAACAATATGGGACACTGCTTGGTCCCCTAAATACATGTCAGCCAGTAAATGTCATGAAATTGAGGTTCAGAAATGACAAAGGCAGGTTCTGAAACAGAGTCCACAAGAGAGTAGTGACAAGTTTATTCATTTTTCAGCTGTATAAAGTCCTGCCCAGTACATTTCTGGTCACAATTGTTGAAAAAAAATAATTTAAGGGAACCTTATCAAAAATGTTTGTTACAGGGTCATGTAAAGAAAAATAATATCAGACCAATATATCTTAATCAGATTTTTTAAAATTCCTAAGTATCAATATCTGTATCTGCCTAAAAATCCTGTATTGGTTGGGTTATGGTCTGAATTTGCCAATTTGCGCAAAATTTACACTCAGACTTTGACAGACAAGCTCATTCACAGTACAAGGAATTTATCTCACACAGATATAAGCACTCCTTAATGCTGACTTAAATATTCTTTCCCAAAGATTAACTTGACCTAAACATAACTCAACATTATGGTTGAATGAGTGTTTCTATTTTCATATTGTTTTATGCTCTTTAATAGTCTGTTAAGAACATGAGGTGCATACGCTCCAACGTGTAATATTCAAGTCCATACATGATTGTGATTTACTGATATGAACAGCTTGTCCTCACAGAAATTAACCAGAATTTCATCTGTTAGATACAGTACAAATGCCAACAACTTGTCTCCAAAAACAGTCCACTACAGGTTTTTGTGGACCTTGAGATGTATTTTCAAATTGGATTTTTGGGAAAACCTCTTGTGACATGTTAAACACTGGTGAGGTTTCTCTCCTGTGTGTGTCCTCATGTGTTTCTTCAGACATGAACTACTGGGGAATGATTTGTCACATTGTGAGCAAGAATATGGTCTCTCTCCTGTGTGGTATCTCCGATGCAATGTCAGTCTTTCATTTGTCCTAAAGCCTTTGCCACACACCTCACACTGATAAGGTCGCTCCCCTGTGTGAGTCCGTGAATGCACCAGCAGGGCCCCGGAGCTACAAAAGGACATGCCACATGTGCTGCATAGGTATGGTTTCTCTTTCATATGTGTCCTGAGATGCACATTGCGCGGAGTCGACTGTGTGAATTTTTTGTCGCATACAGGACAGGCATATGGGCGCTCACCAGTGTGGGTGCGCACATGAGACTTTAAGACATTTTTTGTCAGGAACCTTTTGTCGCAGTACGAGCAGGCGAATGGTCTCTCTCCAGTGTGACGTCGCAGATGAACT
This sequence comes from Lutjanus campechanus, assembly GCA_027495735.1. Classification (NCBI taxonomy): domain Eukaryota; kingdom Metazoa; phylum Chordata; class Actinopteri; order Lutjaniformes; family Lutjanidae; genus Lutjanus; species Lutjanus campechanus. The sequence goes on along the minus strand of JAJHUR010109708.1, from coordinate 1,530 downwards.
GTAAGCACAGTCTGAGAACGAAATCTCTTCTCACAAAGGTTACAAGTGAAGGACGGGACTGTAATTTTAGAATGATTCACGCTCTCTTCTGATGGCTCCTCATTTGTATGCGGATCCAGATGTTCCTTCACTCCTTCTACTGAGCATCTGGGTGGCTGGAAGTTGGCTTCATCAGCTGTTTCTGTGAACAGGAAACAGGAAAATTAGTGATGAATTCTGTCAGCTGAGTCTATATGCAAGTGAAGCATCTGTCCCAGTATGAACAAGAAACTGAGATAACTGTTACACAGTTGATCCTCAGAAAAAAGAAAGAAAGAAAAGAAAATGATTCAGTAAAAACACGAGTAGCTTCATTGCAAACACTTGCACTGGATGTTTTCCGATTATCCAGAAAATCATGTACAATACAAGAGATACTTACCATCGCGAACCATCACCAGCTCATACTCGTCCAGCCGAGAGTTTGGATTAGTTTCAATGGAACTGTCGTCAGTCTCTTCATCATCCTCACAAATGTCCTCTTGCTTTATTCTCTTCTGACTGATTTTTTCATCAACATGATCTTCAGGTGCCACCCAAGTCTGTTTAGATGCGAGCGTGGAGAGAATAGTGTCTGACATGAGGGTGAATTCACCTGAGAAACAGAAAAAATATTCATGTTAGAGGTGGAATTCCACGTAAAAGGCACAAGACTGGTGCTGGTTGCTTTATCATAAATGTCATGGTTATCCGTTTTTATTTTAGGCACTTTTGTTGCATTTTATGAATGCATTGTGCTAGAATATAAAGTATTATTATTATTATTGTTGTTATTGTTGTGCAAAACATCACCCATGGCTTGGGTGATGTCTTGCACCCAAGCCATGGGTGTGTACATAGCAAATGTTTGTGAATATTTCTTTTATCTTAACACATGGGTGAGCACTC
>JAJHUR010109707.1:647-16142 GCA_027495735.1 Lutjanus campechanus | reverse complement strand
GAGACAGGTGTGTGCGTGTGTGTGTGTGTGCGTGTGTGCGTGTGTGTGTTGGGACATTGTTGCTGAACTCTGTGCAATGTGAGGCCAACGAGGCAAGTGCAGTTTTAGGAGCGAGAGCAGGAGTCGAAAAAGATCTTGATGAATACTTACAGTGTCTAACTACAACCTGCTATTGTGGTCCGGCTTTCTATATAAGACATGCTGGCTAGAAGACACAGACACACATACACAGACATGCACACACACACTGCTCTATATGTACAATCGCTGCCCAGGTCTAGTCGGACTCCTGTGGTTCTCTTCCACAGCCATCAGTCAAGTTTAAGAGTCTGGAGACAGAAGCAACTCCCTCAACACACACACACACACACATATATGCACACACACAGCTGGACAAGGCTGCCATTGAGCTCCATAGTAGTAGCCTTTTAGAAACATTTTTTATAGTTACTGCAGTGAAAAATCAGCCTGGAACAGCTACCTAGAGTGGCCTTAGGCTGGGTTGCACCAACAAGGATTAATTTTTTGAACCCCATTTAATTATGGTTTAACTTTATTAATTTATGCTTCACCAAACTTTAAAATTACTTTGAAATAAAGAAAAAAAAAAAATCATTTAACGCCTTTGTTTCAACCTCAGTTTAGTTTTAACTCTGTGTACATTGAATTTAATTCTGCAACAAGACTTTAAACTTCCATTTAAACTGTGATCCAGTGTTAATTTTAAACGAACACTCGCAGAGACTTAACTTTCAACAATGTCTGCCTTTTTGAGATTGACCGGGCAAAAATTATTGCCGCAAACAGCAATTTGTGGGTTCAAGCTGTTTTGCAAACAAGAAGCTCAATTGGGTCCACAATGCTGCATAACTTACTTGGTGCTGATAAAGTCACAATCAAAAATTAGATGTCACTTTACTGTTTAGCAGACTTTGATGGTCCAAGAGGCTTTTTGAGTCCACTGAGGTGGACATGTGTGTCCTATTTCAAGGCAATTGGACTGACGATGTGAGGGGCGTAGCCATTTTTCAGCATTAATTATAGCACCATCACCTGGCCAATTTGGCTCATATTTCTTAGCAAGCACAGGTACATCATTTCCAATTATTAGGCCAAGTTTCAAGTTTATATCTCACAGCAATTTGAGGTTTTGACAAAAAATGAATAATAAACCGACACAAACAGTTCTAAGCCTTCAGGCTTGAACCCTAATAATTCGCTGCTGAGTTACCATGAGTGGGCTATCTAGACTAACGTAGATCTTTGTAAGCTAACCTAACTTAAGCTAACCTTTTAGCTAGCTAGCAAACAATATAACCTCTTATTTATTACTTTTAGATTGCTAGTAAACAATATGTTTGTTTTTGCTTGGTTTTTTTTTCATATTTCTTATTTTTTTATTAATGCTATTTTAATTGGGTTAGGAAACACTCTCTCCTTGAATAAATTACAGATTTCTCTGCATTTGAACATTGTTGGAAACTTTTTGGATAATATACACAGCATAACAAAATATATATATGTCAAACATTTTTAGACATTTTAATGCAGAAATGTTAGATATTATAGCTTTAAACTTAGTTTTGCAAAACTCTGATTGGAACTAATTTTAGATTAAATTAATCTGTGTTGCTGTGAACCAGTCTTAGTGTATGAGAAACAGCCAAACGTATTTTTAGGTAACAGCTGATTTTCAATAACTAAAAAAGGTCTTGCAGTGCTCTTATTTTGGGGGACAGCAGTGTGGCCAAGAACAGAACAGAGCAGTACAGTTTTAATCATATTCACCACACATCCGAGGATAAAACAGTCATGTTCACACAGATACAGACACAAACCCGAGTGTGTTTTGGCTTGTATTTCTGTCTTTACCAGCATGACAATGAACACCCAGACTAACAAACTTTGCACGCACGCTCTGTATCCACACACACCACTGAAGCTGCTAATCTACAGACAAGAAGAAAAAAACATCCTTCCTGTTAGAGACAGGCAGAAAATGTGTGTATTCTGGTGTGTGTTTGTGTGTGTGTGTGATGACATTTTTAGATTCCAAGGACAGGGTGTGTTTCCTCTCTTGCTTTCTATTGTTCCTGCAGCAACAGTGATCCTCAGGGAGCAGAGCAACCACCAGGACTGCAGAGCAGCAGCCAATGGCAGGGCAGGACAGAGAGGCCCTGAGGCTGATGGGAACTAAAGTCTCTGTCCTCTTTTACCTAGCGGTTTCTATGGAGATTTAAAATATAACATACCCACTACGTCTTCATGACAAGGACTGTAATCATGTGCCATGGAGGGCAAACTGTCCTCAGGTTTTTGTTTGATTCAGTTGAAGTTACTGATCAGTTTGTCCTCGACTGAAGGTGAGAGAGTCTGTGGAATCAGAGGCTTTACTTTCTGTTTGGGATGAAACCCTCCAGGCTCTTTGCCCTTCATGGCACATGGTTACCTCTCTCTGCTTAACAGATCATAAAATCTCTTACCATAAGCAGAACCGCTCCAAATGTCTTTGCTGCCATCTGCAGGAATGAGTGCACACAACCTGTTGTACAAAACCATCAGCAGTGTTTGGCCATGCAGCTCTGCAGGCAGCATGCTGCTCATTTCTAACTAAAAAGTGGAGTCTGCAGCAAAGCATCACCACGACAAGTGGTAGTTAAATTACATTCAGCTCAAATAGAGTCAGGGTGCTTCTATTGTGCATGCTGGCACACTGAAAAGGCTCTGCTACAATAAATGGAACAGGAACTTCCTTAGTATCATTGCTAACACCTGTATTTACCCTATTTCATATCAATATGGCTGCCGTGAAAAAATTTTGTTGTGTTTGAGTGCTGGTGCCTTCTTGGATGCCCTCATGTTAGATAAAATGTGATGAAGTGTCTTTAGAGGTGCCCTTCCAGTGGGCAAAACATTGTCAAGTTCTTTGTGTGTTTTTGTACAGATTAGTAGTAGTTGTTATGCAAGTCACATAATGAAACAATTTTCATCTAAACCAGGGTTTGTAGCCATAAAATGCCATAAATGCATCATGCTGGTGCCCTTTTTATTTTTTTGCAGCTGCCCCTAAAACAGCCTATGGATAGTACAGTAAGTTTGTTTTTTGCAGGCAATCGCTGCAAGCAATCTTTAATTTAATGCTACTACAAGGAGTTTTTAACTGATTATAAAACAGTATCAATTTAATGCTGATGCCACTAAAAGCAAACAAGACCATCTGCAAGAAGATTGGCTGCTTCTATGCAGTTATTCTCACTGCCTGCCACCAGGTTGAACTATCCTTCAAATCAGATGAAAAACTGTTAACATTTTTCAAGGCAAAGTTCCAGTGAGTAGTTTGTTAAAAACAAGCAGTCTCTACTTCAAGAGGGGCAGACGCACAAGGACCAACTTTGCTTTGAATAGCTGCATATTGTGGCTTTGAGAAGTGAGAAAAGTTTTGCTCCATTCAACTTCTGCAACAGACGTCAAATCTGTGTATTACTGCAATGATTACTCGTTTAATTATCAACTTCTGGATACTATTTTGATAACCTATTAATTGGTTTGAGTTTTTTAAGAAAAAGAAAACTCAAAATTCCAGCTTTTAAATGTGAATAGTTTGTTTTCTTTACTCCTCTGACAGTTAACTGAATATCTTTGGATTGTGGACGTCATGACGGTGGGAAACACTGATCAACAATTTTGACCATTTTCTGACATTACATAGAACAAACATCTAAGCGATTAAGAAAACTGAGTAATAGCCAATAAAAATAATCATTAGTTGCAGCCTTAAATCTATGAACAGAATCTGACTTCTCTGAAACCTCTGGTTAAAAAGCATGGATGCAGCAGCGGTATATTTTGAAAAAAAAATGCACAAGAACACAGTTGTCTCATTATTTAAAAAAATGTATTTGTATGTACTTACATACTGGTGTCAAAAGAGTATGCACCAAAAATGTCACATTGACTCACAATTACAAAGAAAAAGCCTTTTCTTTTTCTTCAATTACAAGTATTGAAAAAACTATGTACAGAAAAAAGGGCATGGTGACAAGATAGTACACTAGAAACAAACTTACAGTCACACAATATGGTTTAAATGAGGCTTCTGCAAATAAAGAGAGAAAAAGATCTTAACAGTTAGACTCCCTTGGTGCTCTGAACTTCAAAGTGTACTTCCACTCAAACAAAAATAACCTTGTGCATCGTCTCCGCAGTCCAGCGTCAGGGCGTTTTCAGAGTGTGCTCACAAAAAGGATTTTTTTTTTTTTAAACTGCCAGAAAACTGATTCATCAGAAATGAAAAAAATGAGTGGAAATACTTTTTTACTTAAAACGCGTCTTGGAGATAGTCTTAAAAAGGTGTTACAGTGGAAACAGGGGGCAGAGTAAATGTGGTGGAGGATGGTGGAGTCCTGGAGACGAGCTGTGTGTGGAGAGCCAGTCCAGGGCTTTAATCACCACCTCTCTCTGCGTCGACACACAGACATAAAAAGGAGGCAAGCCTTTTATGTCCTTACATGTTTCCCTGCTATCAGAGCTCACAGATGAAAAGTAGCTAGCTCCCAAAAAACACGGCATCTCTTCTCCATCCAGAAATTTACAGATTTTGATCAAGACAAGACAAAGCAGGAATGAAAAATAAAAGGCAAGATGATGGTGATGTATGATTGGGCTGTTACGAGACAAACAAGACTGCAAAAAAATATCCTCACTGGTGGACAGGTGCTAATGAGAAAAAAATATATATAAATGGCAAACGAGCAACTGGACTAGCACCCCAAATTCTTCAGTTCCTCTCGTAGTTACACAAAATGCCCCTGAACAAACTCAGGGTGGGGGGCCTGAAACAGAGTACCAACACATTCAAGGGACATTTCACCACAAAATCAAAAACACATTGTTCTCTTACCTGTAGGGTCATTTATCCATCTCAACAGTTATGGTGCGAGTTGCTGAGTTTTGGACATGTCCGCCTTCTTTTCAACATAATGGGGTCAGATGGCACTCAGCTTGTGGTGCTCAAGGCACCAAAACCTACATTTAAAAAACACAACGTTTCTTTCCAGAAATCAAGACCCGCTTACTGAAGATAATATACAGACCTTGTTGTGAGCAGCTTCATATAGGTTTCATGTAGATTCTACTGCAGAAAGAAAGTACATTCAACATTAAGCTCTTCACAACAAGGTCTGTGGATTATCTTTCTAAAATGTATTTTTTAAGCTTTGAGCACCACAAGTCGAGTGTCATTTAGTCCCATTACATATAGAGAAGGCAGACCTCTCTATGGCCGACGTGTCCAAAACTCTGCAACTCACACCCAAACAATCTAGATAAAAAATAGCACGAGAGGTAAGAGGGGAAAATATGTATTTTTGATTTTGAGGTGAACAGTTCCTTCTAGTGCGACACTAAACTAGCACAAGCATTCTCACTGCATCTTGCATTTTCAATTTGGGCAAATATCCTCTCATTTTATCTTTATGAAAATGCCAACTTTCAGCCATTTCAGGTCCTTTCTCTGGATTCAGTTAATTTGAGGATGTGAAATGGCCCTCAGGAAAGGAATTCATGGTTTTTATGGCACTTTATTGCGATACAATGGCTGCCTTGCAATTTGGGCACAACACACAGAGCATTGTGCAATTTCATATTGGAAAAATAATGTGCACATTTCATGCTGCAATGAAAATGCATGTGTCACACTGTAAGAAGTGATTCAGACACAGGTCACTACAAGAGCTATTGTCAACCTTCCACTAAAACAAACTGAACGTGCTGTGTGGAAAAAGATTTCAACAGTAACAGAGAGCAGTGCATGTCTGCAGAGATGGAGGGACATCTCTAAAATGTTAAGAAACACACATACATGAGAAATGATGTGCTATTCAGCATGCCAGTGAGTGGCGAGTCTGCCTCTTCTGAATTTAAGTAGTAAAAGCATGTCCAGCTTCTTTCCAACGACCGCAAAAAAAAAAAAAAAAAAACAACAACAAACAACTGGAGGGGGTGTTAAAGTGAGAATCCACCTAAAACAGGCGACAAAACAACTGTACTGATGATTTTTGAGCATCCGTATAGTGTTTGTTCTTTCTGTTTTATGGTGAATTGATGTTTGTGAGGTCAGGGTTTTAATTTTAAACAGAATGTGTCTCTGGTGTATCTGGGGTAGCCCAGGGCGAGCTGCTCCTTCTGCGACAGTTTCTCTTTGCCTCTAGTCACTTTTAGCCTTTTTGCTGTCGTTCCCGTTCTCCTCCGGCTCGGTCCCTTCTGCCTCCTCCTGATGCTTCCTTTTCTTTGAGTCATCTGAATGAGCAGGGGACGGGTGTGGCCGCAGAGTGATGATGACGCAGGTCATGTTGTCACATCCTGTCCCATCTCCAGATGTGTCGGGGGCCAAACAGTGGTCCAGCAGCTTTCAGGACAACATATGGGATTTGGAATTAAAGATGAATAAACATTTGTATGTTTATTTATTCACAATGTTTGGGAATCAATTAAGGCTACAAGCTCGACAGTATAAATCAAATTACAAATGAAATATTATATTAACATTAAGTACATCTTTGAGCAAATTTCAACCATCCAAAAATGGTGAAAATATTTTGGTTGTGTGGAAATCACTGTAAATTTTTAATTCTCAATATAATTATTATACATTAGTGCTTTTATTGGTTGCAGACTTATTAACTTTAAAACCCTGGAGCACAGTGTAAAGACACGTCATCCTTCCAAATTTGCAACAATGCTTTTGCACATGCTCAGGCCCTGACTGGCTACTTTTACTTTATTTTATTGAGGAAGGAAAGCAGAGACACTTCGAGTTAAAAGGATTTGCTGTACATATCATATTTATTATTTAACAAAGGATATTTTATCTTAAGTTGTAATTTTTCTTTGTTTTTAAATATCATGATAAACATTGTATCACAAACTATTGTGATATTACTGTTACATCACTTTATAACTAAATATTGTTTCTGGAGCAGCACCAGGAATGTTTACAACATCAGAGTCACTATATAAACTCTCAGTGGTAACAAATGTAAACTCCAAAATAAAATGTTTAATTTAAAAACTACTGTAGAAAACTACAATCAACCATCACTCATTCATTCTGCTGCTCTTTCTGACAGTAAGTCTACCAGAACTTGTAATATTTTAGGATACATGGTTAATGAGTCAGCTGACGTTTGATCTTGTTCATAACAATGTAACATGCAGGCGTTGGATGGGAGACTGCTGACATTAACAGTTGAAATGATCACTTTTTCAGTAAGTCTGCACTTGTTGAACAGGTATTTTGAAAATGACTCACGGTGCAAAAAACAAGACATTGGTGAGTAAAACTGCCAATGATGGTAATGATCATAACTGTTACAAGCTTTCAGGTGTTTGTTACAGTTTAGGTTGAATAAAAAATGTTAAAGATCTGATTGTTTTTCTACACTGTGGAAAACTACAGATGATTAAGTCAATTTGTTGTAATGTCTCATGAATAAGTGTGATTCCTGAGCTCTTGAAGTGGTTACAGAAACTCTGACCAACTGATTAATGTACAAGCTGTCATCATGTACAAGTATAGGGTGTGTAGCAGGAGCTCTCTCTCACCTCCTCCACTATGGATGAGAGGGGTCTGACATTGCCACTCTGGTCTGGTTTGATCCTCTCACTGATGAAGTCCACCACCTCCTGACTGCTCAACACATTCCTGCACAAAACACACATGGAAACAGGGCTTATCAACAGGTAGATGATGAAAGAAAAGGAAAATTAACAACCTTGTGTGCATCAACATGGCAACTGGCACATGAAAATGCCTATTCTTTGATATTTAAATCAACAGCTGCACTCATCCTGCCAACACTGCATATGCTGTATGAGTGCTCTTTCTGGGGGCACAGACTTAATTACTTAACTTGAATTGTGACAGCTTGGGTTGTAGGTTTATATCATTTTGCTAACAGCTGTTCAACAGCTCTTTGTCAGTTGTAAACACCTGCTAAGAGGAACTCGTCAATCCTAAGTGATTACTGGGGCAAACTGACAGTGACCACTAAAACTCACCAGATGCCATCACAGGCAATGACCATGAAGTCGTGGTCCTCGTTAAGTGTCAAAACTTTGACGTCTGGCATTGCAGAAATCATCTGCTCCTCTGGAGGCAGAACCTTGTTCCTCTTATAGAAGTGGTCACCTGACAGTCAGAGGAGAAGAGTGGGCAAACATTATTATCACTGACCATGAGCTGCTACTGAGTCTAATCCTGATTCAATAATCACAACACTAGTCTAAAAGTCACGCAGTAAGTCTTCCATACCGATAGCTCTGGAGAGGTTCAGTCCACCGTTGACCCGTCCATCCATGGTCACTTTGCCTCCAGCATTTTTGATGCGAGCCAGCTCCACCTCGTCCTCTGGCTTGTGGTCATATGACATGTCTACAGCTTTGCCTACAATGCAGGAACAGAGCTCTTACACTTCATTCAAGATTACTGCAGAGCCTTTTATGAAAAAGAGCTGCAACTAGGTATTCAGTTAGGTTCTCAATTCTGCTTTCATTTGGTTTAATTTTGATGTTTTATTGCTCTATCTTGCTCTATCTATCTTGCTCTATCTATCTTGCTCTATCTATCTATCTATCTATCTATCTATCTATCTATCTATCTATCTATCTATCTCATGCAAAAGCAAAACCCTTTGATTGGCTGTTGCCCAGTAACACGACCACGTCACCTGACTGTGGGAAGAAGGCATTTTTGCAATGAAGAATTTGACAGTCAATATAAAACCTCTTTTAAATGAACAATGCTGATGTCTAAATTACCTTTTAAATTTCCAAGTGCCATTTTCTTTTAGGAAAAAAAAGCAACAACCTTGAAATCTTCCTTTCATTAAAGTCAGCACCTAAAAATTATCATGTGCACAGATGGGCTTATAAAATAAGAGTATTCAATCTTTTTCCATTATAAACCACAATAATTTAACATCCTGCACATTTTTCAAATGAAATTAATTAATATTATAACCAGCCAGTTTAATATAATCCTTATATATTTATCAGCATACTAAGTGCTGCTGAAACAGCAGCACAAACAACATACAATAACTCTGTTGGAATAGGGGGAGTCACAACATACGGCTGAAGTCCTTGAGTTTAATAAATACATATTTTGATTTTACAATTCAGCTCTTCTGCTGAGGTACCTACCACGCTCAGACACCACGCAGCGAGAGTCTCCAGCATTGGCCACAATCAGCTGTTTTCCTCGGATCAGAGCCACGACAGCTGTGGTGCCGCTGTCTGAACCAGGCTGTGAATACAAGAACACGGAGACGTGACACATTGTTCATGAGATTTTACACCAACATTAAAAAAACATCCCATCTCTCCAGAAAAGATGAAGAATCTGGATCATTTGTGAATTTCTCTCAATTTATTCACCCCATGACATAAACAAACAAAAAGACTTTAAGGCGACCACTGAAGTTTTGTCCATTTACACAGTTATCATATACAAGTCATCACAAATCATTAAATTTGGCTTCTGCTGCAGTGCGGCCGTTCAACACACTGCAGGCTGTTAGTTGGCTTCATGACTGGAAAGTGTTGCATACAAGCTTCCAGTGTAACTAATTCCACCAATGAACATTAGCATATGCAAACACTTAATAGCACTTGTTAAACAATTTACAACATGAGGTCTAAATATTTTGGCAACTCAGTGTGATTAATTTCAATTTTTGTATCAGCCATGACCACAAATTAACAACTGTAGATTAACTCAGTACACACTGCAGATGGAGGTTGTGCGCAAATATTCAACTAAAGGATTAAATGTTGTTACCCTCACTAGTCAGCACAAGTAGGTTAAACTAATTATTATTAATGTACGACAGCAGATAAATGTTGCATCCTGCCATTTATATTTTAAATTTCTTCTTTAAAAAGATATGGTGCACATGGTTCATATGGTATCAAATGATATAACAGCTTTTAAGCCACATTGTGTCATCTGAGTGTTGTTTTTTCCCCCTTTGGACACGTCAGATGCCTCAAGTAGGGCGGAGGAGGGGAAGGAAAAAAAAATACTGGGATAATCACTGATTCTACCTTTGATTTAGATTACTGAAATCAAGAGCTACTTTTGATTGATTTTCCAATCAATATTGAAATCGTGACACCCATAATCCCTATTTAAGACTGAGCCACAATCAATGATTGCATTATTCTTCTTCTACTTTATTACTGTCATTGGTAATACTTCATGCAGGATTTGTTTTTCTGATCGAGCATTTTCTTTTTTATTCATAGTTAAAATCTTCTCTACCTGCAACCAGCCATGAATTTAGGAAGACATTTTAATATGTTTAGCTCAAAACAAACATCTGTGATCAGTCTGAAGCATCAGAGCAGGCACTTTCTACCCAAAAGCTTCAACTCCACTTCTAAAAAGGTTGTCTGTACTGTGTGTGTCAACTGCTTTAGAGTTGTACACACCTCCTCCTTGCCATCCATTCCAGGTAGACACATTTCCTCCTCCTCTTCATCCTCAGAGTCTTCCTCTCCCTCCTCTGTATCCTCCTCTTCTTCCAACTCACTGCTGTCACCCTCCTCCTCTTCACTGCCATCCTAATAAAAAAAAAGTGACCAATACAACAGTTACAATGCTTTTCAGAGTCATCAGCTTTCACAGCCAAATAGACGTTTATTCTGGTCTCCTGCTCTCACCTCTTCATCACTGCCGTCCTCTTCTCCCTCCTCAGACTCCTCACTGTCATCAAAGAACCTGGATTTGGAGTCTCCTGCAGCCTTGGACAAGGAGGAGCAGGAGGGACCTGCATCTCCTTCGGCCTTACCAGCTTTTTCTTCTCCATTGGAGCTTCCCGACCCTCCACAGTCAGCTGCTGCAGAGGAGAAACAAGGGCAACAGGAGGTTAAATAAGTTCAGATATTTGTGCTCAGATTATCATGTAAATTTAGTGAAGTCACTTCTACGCACTTTTTCTTGTTCCAAGATAAAAACATTTACTTTGATTTCAGACCACGTGCATAATTTCCTCTTAAAAGGAACCTCATTTCAATATTAATATTTATTAATATTATCATATTAATCAATATGAACCAGGTTTTTCATGTTATCTTGTTTGAGACTTCCAGCGCCGTACCTGCACCACTGCCTTCACCTGCTCCTGTTCTCCGACAGGCTCTCAGCTTAGATCCACATGCTGCTCCTTCGCCTTCCTTCACCTTCCCGTTGCTCTCCTCCTCCACCTCTCCATTTACCCCATCCTTCTTCTGCCCTTTCCCATCTTCCTCTTTGTCCCCTGAGCCCTCAGAGTGCGAGCAGGCCGCCTTCTTAGCAGCGGCACTAAGAGCAAAACACAAAGAAGAAACGAAGACAGGTCAACCACACAAAACTTTAAATTTAGTTTAAATTCTGTTTTACACAACAATCAAAGAAACATGGACTAATAAAGCCGAGTCTTCAGTTGTTCTTATTTGGTCAACACATCCAGATTTCACTGAATTTAAACATACAACCATCCTCTGATCAAAGTTTGGCATATTAAAAAATATATATATGAAAAAGGCGCCATGTACTGCTCTCATTACCTCCTTCATGTGATCGGATTGCTGTTGAAACATTATACAGCAAAGTGATCAATTTTATGATTGGACCAACAAGTTCTGGAGAGAAATGTCCAGGAAGGCAAGAAATTTGTGATGACTTACAATGTGTTCACCACTGAGGATGTATCGTTTTCCATAAAGTAACATTTCCAGGAAGTTCAACTACCCATTTCACAGACTCATTGAGGCTGAAAATACTTTGTCCTTGTATGAAAAGTCAAAATAAAAAGCCTGTTTGACTACCTGATGGCAGCTGCGTGCTTGACAGCGTTGCGGTTCTGGCCGTAGCGTACCAGCAGCTCCTCTATGGTCATTGTTGCCTCCTCGTGGAGCAAAGCTGCCTCCTCTGTCTCCACTGCAAAGAGGACAGAAACATGGACTCGTTTCGAGGTTGTTATAACACAAAAATGCACTTCAGTAAGTCTTGTCTTTGTTGTAGTCTCATAGGTTTTTTTTTTGTTTAATTTCAATGCTCTTGATTATGTTTGTAGTACTTTAAAAAAAATTAGGCATAAACAAACTGTCATATGTTCCTTACAACTCAAAACAACTATATACATGTACATTTTATTGTTAGGAGTGCACTCACAATCATCCTCCTCTGCCACCTTTTCAGCAGGGGGCTCCTCGGTGGGTCGGCCAGCAATCTGGATCAGCTCCTTGATGACTTCCTCCGTGGTTATTCTGCCGTCGATAGCCAGGAAGGCATCCTCCAGAGCCTGGAAACACGTGAAAAGGTGTGTCAGCAAATGTCAAACAACACAGTGTAATACTGGGGTCAAGATCTAGTCTGTTCAGAGTGTGTTTCAAATATGTCAGTCCTATGTGTAAGTCTATTCTGTCAAACTTGTTTAAAACAGGTCATATGCTTTGTAACAGGTAATGGGGATCCCAACAACAAATACATAATGTCAAAACTACAGCTTCTCACCTTTTGCAGTTTGCCGTCTTTGTAGGTTTTCTGCTCCTTGATGATGTCAGGAAGGTACTTTGAACAGTACAGAGCTACCTCTTCACCTAAATGGAAGCAGCAGGTTATATAAATTCTCAGGATGGGTATGGGTTAGTGTGAACACATAATACTCAGAGGGGTGTGTAAAATATGCAATTAAATGGGGAAAATCATGGAAACACTTCACAAAAATGGGTATGTCGTGATCAAAAACATTTGTCTCTGACTGCTATTTGTGATGCTGCCAAATGTGAGCTTTAGGAGAAACTGTACAAACTGTGTTTGTTGTGAACTGCTGATCTGTGGATTAGCTAAGTCATAAAACACTGTTAAGCTAAGTTAGTGGTTTAATGCTATAAATGACTAAATGTATCCTGCAAAATAATAATAAAAAACTATTTGTAGTGTGTGTGTTACCTCCATGTCCATCATACACAGCAAACATGGCTGTCTCCTCATCAAACTCTGGGATACAATTGTGAGCATCCTGTGACACAATATACAGAAATGCACATTACAATACAGAAACATGACAGTTCACAAATTGGTACAAATCATAGAATCAGAATCAGAATTCCCCCTCTAGTGAAAGAAGGAACCTGAATATTTAGGACAGGCAAGTCAGAAGAGATACAAGAGTCAATAGACTTCCATCTAGTGGCCAAGTTTTTGTTCTCTATCTCTCAATGAGTTTTGCTATCATTACACATGTCCATACATGTCTTAACTGAACTACTCACACGCATTCATGCAACTAACAGAGGTGGGAAGTAATAAAGTACAAATACTTGGTTACTGTACTTAAAACAAGTTTTAATTTATGTGAACTCTACTTGAGTATTTATTTTTCTAACAACTTCTTACTTTTACATCTTTACACAAATATATGTACTTTCTACTCCTTAAATTAACTACTCCTTGTTACTTTAATTTAATGAATTTGAGGGAAACTATTGCATCATTGTGCACCACATTCCTAACAAGACTGATTTCAGCCAACATGGATGGGACAGTAACACATAAGACGATTCACTGATGTTTCCATCTGTGCACATCACACACAACACGTGTAACAAGACAAAAATGATGTCAAGATGAACAGACAAGAGAGGAAGACTTGACCATGGGGAAAAGGTTAAGTTCAGCAAGCTTTACACAGAAACAGATAGTAGACATACCATTCAGAGGGCAACTCTTTACACAAATATTTGTACTTTTACTTGAGTAAAAATGTGTGTACACTGCCTAATTTCATATTCTGTTGAGTTTTTTTTTTTTTGATAGTTGGCAGATACTTGATTAGGCAATGTCTTTTCTCTTGTCTCCATCTCCTCTTTCATCTGCAGTGAAAACCTTCTTCACATGCAAGCCAACAAAATTTAAGGAGCAGAGTGTTGTGTAAAATTGATTATAATGTAACTTAGCATGCTAAAAACACCCCGTGGATGAATTATGGATTTAATCTATCTCTGCATCTGATGATCAGTGAGAAAAGTAGTTTGGGAGTGTGAGTAAACTCTGTGTAAAACTCTGGAAAGACGCCAATCCGGTCTATACAATCAATCTCAAAGAAACATATCCTTTTGTCCCACCATTTACAACTGGAGACACATTTCCTCTTCGTTATGTTCAAGAAACAGATCTGCAATATGGTTGTCTTTCATTCATTTTCCGCCTCACCTCCATGGACACACGCCAGCCCTGCATGGCAGAGAAGCCGTAGCTCATGTTGCTGTTGCCGCCATCGAAAGAGCTCTTGGCTGTGTTAGGTTGCGACAGATAAGCCCCCATGGTTATCGGTTTCTACAGCTTTACACCTGAGGAGAAGACGACACGGACGAAATATAACATTTTAGCTTCATATGAGGACACACACGTATAACCCAGTGCATTTATCACTCTTCAGCTGCGTTAACCAGCTTGGCTAGCCGCGGTTGCTAGCTAGCTAGCGTTAGCAACACCACAACAAAAAGTAGACGCATCAGCTAGCTAACATCAGCATGCTAACAGGAGCGAACCCGGCTAAACTTCCAGCCGTAACCTCTGCCCCCGCCATGCAAGCGGCTGCGCAGTTGTAAAAACATCAAATACTCAGCGCCGCCGGTTCGTTTACCTATTGTGACAGAGCAGGATGAGCTAATAGACGGCTCCTGAAGAGACAGATTCACATAGGAAAAGATTACACGTGTGGAAGCAGAAGCCGCTATCAACACAGACAGACCAAAAAGAAGCTGGAGCCGTGGAGGAAGTGAGAACCCGCGCATGTCCGTTTCGTTCCAACAAGGAGGCGTGTCCGACACGTCCGTCATACGTCACGAAGTCGATCCTATTTGTCTTTTTTTTTTTTTATTAACTAACAAATATTTAACAACAACAGCATTTAGATATTGCATAGAAATTCAGAGGATAACCCCAGCGACAACATAAAATAAAAGACAGGGTCAAGGCAGGTTCCGAAAAAGACATTTTTAGATAAGACCAGACGCTGATGATTTGAAAGATTGAAATTATGACAAATTTTGGCTTTATGTCGAGCCGTTTTTGAGACAATTGCTATATTGTATATTACTCTTGTATTTGTATATTACTCTATTTACATTCTGTGTATTACTCTTGTATATTTTTTACATTTTAGAATAGTTTATTCTTGTATATAATTTCCAGATATATTATTTTTCTATCAATTTTTCTCTTTTGGTGTTTGCGTGTAGGCTATATACTGTCCACGTACTATGTCTGATGACTGCTGCTGTAACATAAGAATTTCCCAGTCTGGGAACAATGAAGTACTATCTATCCAAAACTTAATGTTACAACATTTCCTTGAAATCGATGAATGGCATTACATGCCTCAGTAGTCGGGGGAATTCCTAACTTACCTGCTACAACAAAGTTGTTCACTTGGGGATTTGAATCTG
>JAJHUR010109705.1:607-11327 GCA_027495735.1 Lutjanus campechanus | reverse complement strand
GCAGCTGCCATGTGTTTCCCCTGCCTCTGTCTCTAGAGTTGAATCTGACAGAGAACAACGACAATTTAACCTGAAATTCGTGGTTCCCTAAAAAAAACAGAAAAGGCCAAGTAACAAAGTCACATCAGTTCTGCGCTGTCCGCTTATTCCAACTCGGCCTTTTTCCTCAGAAGTCAAATCAGGCCTCAGCTTTTTTTTTCATCCTCCCTCCATCAAAACGCCCTTTCGTCAAAGCCTCGCCATGGTTTGCATTTTTTTGTGAAGCGTAACAGACGCAGCAGGGAGTGCAGAGGTGCTGCTGGCAATCCGCAAGGTCACTGACGGAAAAAAAAAAAAAGTGAGCGCGTACAGCAACTCGAAAAGAAGCCAAAGAGACACGAACGGTTTAGGGGGAAGCCATCAGAGGTCACCTTCCCTGCTCGCTGAGCTCCGGGCCACGAGTTTCACTTTTAAAACTTGGAGAAAGTCCCTGTGAAAATGATGCTGTAGTCAACTTTTTTCTCTTTTTTTTCCCCTCAGCATTCTGCAGTGAGAAGTCCAGGGTGAGTACTCCAGATTAGTGCAACATCTGTAAATCTTCCTCATTGTCCACCTCTGCAGTCAATCAGTCATATCTTGGCGTCTTTGTGGTCTGCTCTGAAGGAGTCCCGGATCGCCAGTAGACCGGAGGCCAGAAGATGTCCGCTCACTTTGCTGTGCCACTCCTGCGACCGACCCCTGGAGGATGAAACAGACAAGAAAGAAAAAGGTCAGAAAAGTTCGTGTCCTCCTCCATTTTACATGCATAGATGCTCATGAAAAACTAAACTTGCACTTCTGAAAAGGGTCAAAACAAGGACGATGTTTCTGTACGGTAATTGTTACATTATATAGCTTGTAAAGGCACTAAGAGGACGTCCACATGCCTGCTGTCTTTAAGATTAAATATTATAACTTGGTTAAAGGCTTTTTGGGATAAACTTAAATGAGTCTTCATACTGTAGTCATGAATAAACATTTCCCATATGCATATTTAAATCACTGCAGGGGAAGAACAAACTTTGCGTTAAGTGCTACACAGGTCACATTTACTGCACTGCAGCAGTTTAAAAAAAGGCAGTCAGACTGGATGTTTTCTGCTACTTGTTTACTCAGTAACTCCTCTTAAGGCCAGTATCCATAAAGCATTTTTTTCTTCTCTTTTTCCATTTGTTTCCAATGAGGAAAGAGGGGATGCAACAGCACGCGGTAGCTTGGAGAAAAAGTGCTGTTCTCAGAGTGTGCAGCCGCTTCGTGTGCTTCTAGTTGAAAATATCTGCACTTTTCAGAAAGGTGCTTCATCACTTGTATTAGACTTACATTTAGCTCATATATTAGACGGGTACGCTCCTCGTGGCGATCAAGAAAATAAAGGAGAAGCTTGTTCTGTGTCGGACAGAAACTCTGAGACAGCAAAGCCCGTTGACGTAGCATTAAGTTGGCTTCGAAGCCATGTTTTTTTCTCACCACACATATACTTCATGCCAATACGCCGCAGCACCCTGCCAGCGGCTTTCTGCCAGAAAACAGGCCCTTAGCATTCGCATCTTTTTCATAAGAGATGTTTTGAGCGGTCATAGCAGGAGAAGAGGAGGTGTAACTCGTGCAGGCTCAACATTAATGTTATTAGTTACACATGTAGTATCACCTGCACTGCTGTCTTCACTAGTAGTAGTTTGTAGTTTCTAGCCTGACATCACCAGACCAATTCACAAATGCAAATTAGTCTCGGGCGTAGACCAGAATGCCTCTGGACGCAGTTTGGATAGTCATACAACCAATCGGCACTACGAAATGTGTGAGGTAGTTGATATCATGAATGATTTGAGCTCTGTGTGATGTCTGTCTCGTGCTCACGAGACTGCATTTGTGCGTGCGGCGCAGAAACACTGCCTTGTGAGGATGGTTTTACTGTTGTTTTTTTCTGTGCATGGTTTTGAGACTAATTAAATGCCAGGGGCTCCATTTCTTCATCAGTCTTCTGTTTCTATTTTGCTTTTGCTTTTTGCCAAAGTAGAAGCAGAAGTCAGTTGCGCTCATCTTGTATATATTAAATAGGGATTTAATCTAAAATTTGAAACACCATCTGTGGCTCCAGCTCACTGTTTGGACTGCTCTACTCATTTTTGGACGTGCTGGTGCCACATATTGCTCCTTTAACAAGTCGGCCACTGGTTACGTCTCAGTTTGTTTGTGGTTACACCTGCAGTATCGTAATATCAGCAGGTGCACTTGTGTTATCTTTCCTGTTTGGAGCTACACACTTGTCGTTGTTTGTGTACCTGTCTATTTGTTTCACCTGTGCTTTTCCTGTTATCAAGACAACATGTCTGCAGTGAAAACGGTGTGTAATGGCTGCATTCTTGCTGTTTTACTTCTTCGGTCTCAGGTTGCAGATTTTTAGAAAACAGTGTTAACACATTGTAGTGTTGCAGCACTCGTAAAACATGATCCAAATTGTGTTTGCTTGCATCTATAATGCATCTCTGAACTTTTGTTTTCAGTGGCGTTCCAGGCGGGCTCCAGTCCAAACAAAACATCACTGATGTTCCTCA
Source organism: Lutjanus campechanus (assembly GCA_027495735.1). Classification (NCBI taxonomy): domain Eukaryota; kingdom Metazoa; phylum Chordata; class Actinopteri; order Lutjaniformes; family Lutjanidae; genus Lutjanus; species Lutjanus campechanus. The sequence goes on along the minus strand of JAJHUR010109705.1, from coordinate 8,754 downwards.
CTCACTGAAGCCATAACGTCTTTAATTTCCTCTGGAGGCGATACGATCGCTCTCGCAGGCCCGTACTGTAAAAAGCCCAGCTGACCCTGATGCTGTGGATCTGTTGTCTTGCCTTGAAAGCTAACAAGCACTTAAAATTAATGTCATAGCGAATAAGTCCAAGACAGGCTGGCGCAGCGCAGTCGTTTAGCCTGAGCTCTGTCATGAGAGGAAATTAAAGGCGAGAGGAAGTGACAGACAAAGGAAAAGAGTGAAGGCATTCATCCCTCTGGGTGTTTTCACTTCTTTCTTACATGATCGCTCTTGCATAACAGGAGCATTGGCAGGCGCGACGTGGCTCAGACGCCTGCTGGTTGCTTGTAAATGATCATGAAATTGGAGCTTATTTCACTCCTGCGCTCGCTGTTCGTCGCTCTGGATAACAGTTTCAGCTAAACGTCTAAAATGTGAATGTGTGCACGCTTGATAACGGCGGCGGCTCGACTCTTGGCCGGTCACTATCACTCCACACGCTCGGCACACACTCATCAGAAAATTAGAAAGAGACACAAGGCTGTGAATGTGTGCTGACTGGATCCTCTCGGTTCAGTCGTAATGGGCCGACTAAAAGCCTGCTGAGATAATCACACAATTATGGATCAAATCCATCCTCGCCCTTCCTCTTTCACGAGTTGCAACTGTCACACTTCAATTCCAGTTTAGTTTTTACTTCCATGAGAAACAAACTGTTCACAAAAAAGTTAGTAAATCAAAATCATGACTGACCTTGAGGATTTATGCTCTCTAAATCTAAATTATGACTCAGATTTGGGTCAGAAATAGTTTAAATAACGAGACGGTAAGAAAACAAGTGTTGCAGTTAAGGAAACCTGCGTTATGTTGAGTTAAATTGCCTTTTTTTGTATTATTTTTTATATAAGTTTACATTTTAGCCACCAAAAATGTTCTTTGGCCACCATTTTTCAGAGCTTGGTGTGCTGTGGGACCAGTGCTCAAGAAATATTAGCATCTATCCCCGAACATTCACGCCTTTCCAGAAAACACCATCATCAGGTCAGAATTTCAATTTGCCCAACACGTTACTTATCACTAAATATCTGCAATCGCATTCCCATCAGCTGTGTGTGTTTGTGCTAATTAGCGAGTGTTAGCGTTTAGCTCAGTGCAGCCTCTCAGTATCTCATAATTCTCAGTTTTAAATTCAGACTTTTGACTTAAGAAGTTCAAATTTTGATCATCTATTAATCAGTCTCACTTTTTTTTAAAAGTACACCATTATGTCTTAATGACACTTGTGTAGGTGTCCCAAGTCCCAACAAAATATCTGTTAAGCGCTAAAATGTCTGTTTTCAAACTTTGCTAACAAATTGTCCTGGTTTTAACCACAATTTTAAAAAATGTTTTGTCCCACTCACTATTACCTAAGCCAATATAACGGGCACAAACGTGATCTTAAGCGTTTATTTAGACTTCGAGTCTAGTTTTTAAACTTGAAATTGATTTCTAGTAAAAAGACACGGAATACGTATTTTATCCACATTTTGTAGCCAAGGCTTAACAGAGCCAGAGAGCAGCTCAATCTGCTCGGGTTTAAAGGGATAGTTCACCCTAAAACGAAAATTCAGTCATTATCTACTCACCCTCATGCTGATTAAGAGATTATACTGTTAGTCCACAAAACACTGCTGGAGTTTCACAAGGAAACCGTGTTGCAGATTCTCACAAACAATGGAAGTGAATGGTGACCAGGTTCAAATGGAAAAAATAAATAACTGGGAAAATAAACATAAAATGCCTCCATACTGCTCGTCTGGTGTAATCCAAGTCTCCTAAACTCTCAACATGCCGTTTCTACACCGTCACATCACACACACTCAGTTCAGACAGTGTGCACGTGGCTCCAAGCTAAAGGTCTACAGTGAAGATTCAGGCTAAAAACATGGTGTAAATAACATTTTGTTTGGCATGATGGGGCTTTAGGAGACTTGGATTACACCAAACGAGCAGTATGGAGGCATTTTATGTTTTCATTCTGTTGTTTTTTGCATTTAAAAGCTGGTCACCATTCACTTTCACTGTTTGTGAGATTCTGCAATGCTGTTTTCCTGTGAAACTCCAGCACTGTTTTGTAGACTAAAAAAACCTAAACCCGACCTTCATTCAGCATGAGGGTGAAGAGATATTCACTGAACTGTCATTTTTGGGTGAACTATCCCTTTAATCCCACAGACAAAGAACTTCTTTTGCAGCGTTTATTTGTTGGCAAACTGTAACCTTCACTGTACATTTACTGCCACTGGACAACCTCACAGCTAAACTATGATCCCTCTGCTCTGAGCAATTTGCTGATTTGCTGCTGGTCGCTTTGAAATGTGTGGACAGAATTGCGTGTGTGCATGAATGCACAGTACGCATGAGGGTCGTGGTTTGGGGGTTTGAAAATATGGTCACCCTTTAACAAAAACTATCACGTCATTGTTCACACACTGAAGCTCATGTACCTTGTATCCTTAGCTACAACAAAGTGCAGTTAAGTGACCAACAGGGTGCATTTTTTTTGCAGGAATGAGCCTTCAGTTTTCTGTTCACAGCCTTTCATCACTTTGTCCACCACTCTGCCTCCCTGTGTGTATTGAATCTGCACAGAGGAATCACCGTGCGTGCTCATAACTGAATTGACCAAATCTGCAGTTGCTTTCTCCTGCAGCCTGGGCTGCTGGAAGAGAAAAAAACAACCCACAAACCTCCATGCAGTTAAATGAGATGCTATGAGCCCGGCCCTCTGTGAGAGAGCTGCTGCCACCTGTTTTCCGTCGCACCGAGGTTCATTTCATTTAATCAACTGAGACAAATAGAGCTGCAGGGCTCCGCCGAGAGTCAAATTGATCATGTAAGCAGCAGAAAATCTGCAGCAACTGAGTTTCAAAGGGCATGAATCATGAGAAGGAGGGCCGGTCCTCCTCCTCGACTTCCCCTCGCTCATGTGCTCACCTACAGGGAGGTTGTGATTGTGCTGCAGATAGATGCTGGCAGAGGTCAAACACACAGAACAGGCTCAATTAAGACGGATGAGACGGACTAAGAGCTCTCTCCAGATATTTCTTTTAATAGGCTTCTCACGGCCTTAAATCCTCCCTGCCTCTCTGTGCTGCAGCTCACTTTGCCCTTGGTTTTACTTCTGTCTTCTCTTTATTTCTTAAAGGGCCATTTTGCCATTTTAATGAGCACAGATTAAAGAAAATGATCGACACATTGAAATCTGCCATATTGACTGATTGGTCTTTTCGCACAGGAAGTGTTTTTTTTCTAAGTTTTTGGAACATGATCACTTAAATAAACAAAATGCTCCCTTTTATGTGTGAAATTTGTATATTATAGAAAGGAAACAGGAGATCGGGATGTTCCAATACCAACACCAGTATCAGAAATGCCTCCGATACAGCCTAAAATACTGGATTGGACGTCGGCAAGTATGCAAGTCTACACAATCCAAAATCATGTTAATTCATTAGCCCTGAAACTGGACAGTGTCCTGTATGCCATGTTTTAGAAAAACTGAGAAAACTAACAACGATAGCAATTCTATCACATCTAAGCTTTTGCCAGGGTGTAAGGTATTTGTGTAACTGGCTCGAAACTGCTCCCTCAACATAAACGCAGCTGATCATCATAGCTCAGTTGTAAAAACAACAAAACTCAAACCTTAAACTGTATTTACTGCCAGACCGACAACTCCACTGCTCATGTTTTTCCCCTCACAGTAGCATTCAACCTCACTCACGATTCACTCAACTAAAGTTATGCACTCACTACTCTACGCTACTCTGACCAGTCAGCGGTCTGCAGTGTTTGCTGGCTGACGTACAGTATATCATCGGGACTAAACCCAAAATACTCTGTAACAGGAGTCACAGAGGTCCTGTAACTTGCCATTCCAAATGGCATACTGCAGCCACCCTTACAAAGTATGTACTGTTGCATGCAGTTTGCATACAAATGGGACATACAAAACATCGTGTCTTGAACTATATTGCTTCACAAGTAGAGATGCTCTGATACCGAATCTATTCTGCAGTAACTTCTACTGCAGCCTCATTCTCACGCTGCTCCTCATCTTTCCTCCCTGATAATTAAGTAACTCTGCTTTCTCTGCATCCTGGCAGTTCTTCAATATGAGTGGTTGAGTCATTCACCTTTAGCATCGCAGTCTCACACTAATTTGTAAAATGAGCTTACTTCTACTTTTCCCTCCTCAGTCTGAATCCGTCCTCACCTGGTATCCGTTCGACAGAGGTGCGTCAGTCTGGTCTTCCTGGCTCCGTTGGGCTCCAGCAGGTAGAGGCAGGAGTGGACGTGGGCCCTGACCCCTTCCGACAGCACCTCGGGGTGCTCTGTGGACACGGAGGACAGGTACAGAGGGCCGGAGGATGGGTCTACCTGCCATGTCCTGAGGAGAAAGACAAAGAGATTATCAGGAAGGAGAAACAAAATGTTATAGAAACGTCACACTGTTTTAACTGTTTCAGTTCTGACCCCAACAGTCTGTTAGGACCTGATCACACCCGGTATTAACATGCTTCGTAGTGGCACAAGTGGACAGCTCTGCGTGCAGGTGTGAACACAGACCACCTTCTGAGGTGGTCTGGGCAGCATGCGAGTACATTATTTTAGGACCGCCTTCTTACCATTCAACTAGTAACTGCAGTATCTCCACCACCCTTTAAAAAATGTGTTTGAGAGTTGTTGAGTGAGGAGAAACTTTGTGAAACGGCTACAGTAAATTCAGCATTAAATGAAAAACACGAAGTTGTCACTCTCCTTGTGTTACTTTGTCGCTCCACTGCTGCACTGGTGGCTACTTGAGCAGCTGTTTGAACACACTGTTTAAGCTGTTTTCATCATTTACACTAAACTTAGGAAAGAAGACAACATTTTATTGACGCTAAACATGTCAAATTTTATAGATACATTAAAAAGTGATGATTATAGGCTTCTTCAGACCCCAAACTCCCTTAAAAAAATGTGCTATTTTCTGAGTTGCTGAGTCAGGAGAAACTTTATAAACTTTACAAAAGACTGTCTATGACAAATTCTTAATTATTTGGGTCTTCTTGTAAATTCGGCAAATGTTACATGTTAAGTTATGTCTTTCTTTTGTGTCTGATTGTCCCAGCGTGTTGGCTGCTACTGTTTAGCCGCCAGTTAAAAAGAACAATACATTTGGTCTTGAAATGTATATAGAGCGGGGAAGTGAGATCCGATCACAAGTGTTCACTCGATCACCCAAGACACATGTTAATACCAGGTGTAAACGGTGCCTTCCCCGACTCTCTCTCCCCCCTTTCCTGTTCTCACCTTAGCTGTCTTGTGAATTAAAAGCCCCAAGACGCCGAGACGAACAGGAAAAAACAAAGATAAGAAGGTGACATGTAACAAAGATCCCCAGGGTGAATTGAATTTGAGATACTGCAGTTAAATCACAAACACCTTTGAACACAAAGACGCCTCCAAAGCTGTTCATACAAATAAGGCGATATTCCAATATGTTTTCACAAACACGATGAAAATATTGTCTGATTCAAAGCGTGACATATCGCATTGCCATAGTGCTCCAACACATCTCACATCAGTCTCTCATACACCGTCCTGCTGACACAAACACTAAAGCAACAAATGTGGATTAATACGCCGCTGAAAATAGTCCCCAGTAAATGCACAGTTTGAAAACTTAATTGAGCAACTGTTTTAGGAAATTATTGAACCTTTTTTAAAAAAAAAACATATTTATGAGGTGTTTTTTTTTTTAAGTTTTACATCTTCAGTAGGAACCAGCTGGCTTGGAGCTGAGAGGATGCATTAAAAGATAGACTAACACGTTGTTTTTGTTCTTTTTTCTGGGATTTGATAACAATAAGAACATTTCTGAGTGATTAGCTTGTTTGACTGCCAAAACGCTGATTTTAACGTCTTACTCAAAGTTCATGTTCACTGTCACAAAGAGAGGAGATATGACGGAGCTACACGGTGCGATGTGATCCAGCTGCAAACACAGATACTGTCATCTCTCATATGACTTCAGGGTTGGATTAAAATTTCATCAACCCCAGTCGAACCTCTCTCACACACACACACACACAGAAAACACACTGCTGTCTCTGACTTTAAATCATATGGACACTTTCGGAGTATTTTTGGCTTCGACTCGTCCGTCCTAGCCGCTCCGTAGAGCTCAGCAGGTTAAGATGACCCAGAGGCCCGTGGAGCCCGGGGCTCGCCTTGCCTCATTACCTGAGCAGCAGGTGCTCCTGTAGGGGCCGGGAGCCCAGGCCGTGGCCCTGGGCCTGGAGGAGGTAACGGTAGACTTCGGCGTCCTTGGACAAGGTCTGGACGACTGCGGCCTGGCGGAGGCTGCTGTCCCACAGCTCCTGTTCCCTCAGCAGCCGGTGGAGCAGCTCCTTCTGGGGGGCCTCCACCTCCACGGAGCCACGCCACATCCACAGAGGACAACCGTCATCCATCTGTGGACAAGTGGAGAATTACAACTTAGATGCTCCTGTATGTGCACTATGAAAGATCAATGCCTGCTTTATTGCCTTAAAAGACTGATTTGGATTTTTTTCAAGTCCATCTTAAAGGTACAGTTCACCCAAAATAAAGAAAACATACTGTTCCCTTGTCCTTGTGTTATTTATCCATCCATGCTGTTATGTTGTGAGTTGCAGAGTTCTGCAGTTATCGGCCACAGAGATTTCTGCCTTCTCTCTAATATTATGTAACTAGATCCATCCACTAGAACCCCTGTGGTGCTCAAAATGCCAAAAGATGGACTAAACTCCAACTTTCTGCCAGAAAGACCCAAAGGCAAAATTATCCTAGGTGTGGACCACATGTGAAGGACCAGTGTGTATCAGCGTGTATGATTTAGTGGCATCTAGTGGCGGTGAGTTTGCAGATTGTAAACACCTTGTCTCATTTTCGCCTTTATTATCTGCCATATTCTGCCAATTAACTCCCCTGAAGTGTACTTACTTGCAGTTAGTGCATTAGCTCAAACTGATTTTCTAAACACTGCAGCCGATTAAAGTTGTTTCCAAAGATTTTAAACTTTCTGAGAACTTCCCGAAGCTGTCTTACAATTTGTTTCCATGTTTTGTAGCTGTGAGGAGCTCCTTCACCTCTCTTGTGCCACGTGTAGAAATTAAACTCTACCTTCTTGAAGGACAGCTCCACGTGCTCCGGAGCTGGGTGGCTCTCCCAGCCTCTGCTCTTCTCTCTGGCCTCCTTCAGGAGGTGCTGGGTGCTCAGCTGCAGCTTGCTCCTCCTCTCCTCCTGCTCCTCCTCACCTCCGCTCTGACCGGGGGACGCCGGGCTCCCTCCCTCCTCACAGGGAGAGTCCTCTCTTAAACACTGACCGGGCCAAAACTCTGGAAGCTACAGTGGCAGGATTTTATTTGTTGATGTTATTCTGTCCCTTCAGCTTTAAAAATGTTTTCAGGTTGTGAGTTTTTGTACCTGAAAGAGTCTCTGGGCCTCGGTGATCATGTTGGCCAGACCCTGCGTGGCAGCCAGGTTCTCGCTCAGGTCCCGCTGGTCTGGGCGGCCCAGGCTGTACTTCCTGTGACTCGACCTGCAGCAACAATAACACAGAAAAAAAGGTCAGTTTATTAAGACAGACCTCTGCTGTTTTGGTGTTTTGTGTGACAGATCAAAAACTATGAAAAAAGTGGCTCTGTGCATTTTCTAGAGAATAAGTGGCTGTTGTCAGAACCACAATAAAATCACCATCACTTATCCGTGACACAAAGTAAAGACCCGCCTAACGACAGATGAAGAAGACAGATGGCTCCTCTATACTCCAGTGAGATCTTTACAGGAACGGTGTGTGAAACATGTGACACGTCTACTTTACGTCAGCGATGGCAGCTTCATGATGCAGTGAGTGTTTGTGCCCATCAGCTGATGCAGTTTTACCAGGAGCTGACAGGAATCAGCGGCATCGCGTCACAATTACAGCCACTGACAGATTCAGGTTATTCTGGAAAGCCTTCATGTTGCATCGCGGAGGTTTACTGGAAACTAGCAGATTCACAGGAAGCCGTTTTATTTGAGTGTATTTGAAATGAAGTTTTTTCTTTTAGGTCATTTTA
>JAJHUR010109701.1:0-10885 GCA_027495735.1 Lutjanus campechanus | reverse complement strand
GAGCCTCTTGAGCCAGAAATTGTGATTCAAGCCTCAACTGATGTAAAATGCACATTAGAATGCCACCTTTTTTTTGTCTTCCTACACTCTGCTTGTTGATCAGAACTGCCTAATTTCGCCTAAAATCGCCCGGCCCCGACCATTGCTGCGCAGCAGCTATAATTATTATTATTATTATTATTTTGTGTGTGTGTTCTATTTTTTGTGTTTTTGTGTTTATAAATGTAAGGAAGGGGTGATGTTTTATGTGGCGTTACACCATTCTAGGAAAGAAAATGCTATGGGATAGATAGGTGTTTAAAAATATCATTAGTCTTGTTTTTTTTTGGTTGAAAGATTGTAAGTTAAACCTCATGGTGTACAGCATGAAATTAATAAAGATAATTATACCAAAAAAAAAGACAAACTTTGCAGTTGGTCTGTGGATGGTTGAAGGTATGCGTAGGAATGCACACCCATTTCTGGATCATATTTCTTAATAAATTCCAACATTGAAAGTGAAAAATGCGTACACACATTTCAACCCCGTTTCCACAGTCTTTTTGTGCACCTTTATAAATGAGGCCCCTGGTGCTTTGCTAACCCCTAATTTTAACTCTCAGTCTTTTAAAGTGTTTTAAAGTGTCTAAAGTGTTTTGGTATTTTTAATTAACTAATCACTTCATTAGACACATTCATTGGCACTGTGTGATATACATACATATATATATATATATGTGTATATATATATATGTATATATATATATATATATATATATATATATATATATATACAGTTTGAAAAAGAAATACTGACATGTGAATTAATGACATGGAAAGAAAAAATGTCCCTGGTGTGTAAAAAGCTTCAGTGAGAGTTTGATGATTTTCAGGTGAAAAGGTGGAATGAACACTTTTATAACTGAGGAGGTTTTAGAACCAAAGTTCTGATTCATGATGATAAAAACTGGATGTTACTATAGCTGAAAAAATAGTACAGTAGTAATAGGAGAGAGCAGTTCATGTAGACTTACTGATGCAGTTACATTATGTCTTAGGTCTTGAACATTAATATTCTGCTCCTCTTCAAGAAACTATCACAGGCAGCTTCAGGACACACTTCATCAACATGTCATTTTCTGCTGTTTGGGATCAACAATCAACACAGAAAAAGGTCCAGTAAAATAACTTTAAACAGACATTACTGCCCTGCAGTTTTCTTTTGAGCCACATCAATGTGCCTCATCATGTTTGTGTGAAGCTGCTCAGCCTGTTTCTCTACAGAGCTACAATATGGAACATTTACACTTGGTTTAGTGAAACTTGAGAAGAATGAAAGAAAAATACTCTCAATAATCTGTCCACAAATAAGGTCAGACCCAACACATCTACAGCATATAGAATTATTCTATTGGTCTGATAATACAAACACAAGGGAGGTATGAATGTTCAGGGTCAGAGGTCACAGCTCAGCAGCCTTTGCTCCATTCTTCAGGGTCAGTGATATCCAGTCCCTGATTACAGCTACGTCTGCTCCGACTAACACATCTCTGAGCTCAGCTTCCACAGAGACACTGTCAGTGTCTAAAATTAAAAATGTGTGCCATTTAAATAACAAAATATTGTATATAAATAAAAATAATGTTTCCAATTAAAATGTTCTAAAGAATAAAAGAGACCTAAATAAAATTGTTTCAATTAAAAACAAAATATTGTGAATAAATTATAAGACGTCTCATTCAAAATGTTCTAAATAAAATATTCTAAATAAAATTGTGTTCCAAATAAATATCAAAATATTGTAAATAAATAACAAAATTTGTAAATTAAGATGTTCTAAATAATAAACAATTCGTTCTACTTAAATAATGATATTAAATCATTACAAAATATTGTAAATAAAAGACAAAGTGATGAAATAATGCTGCTGTGACTGAACCCCTCTGTCTGTGTGACCTCACAGTTTCCCAGCATGCCTCTGTGGAGCTGTATGAGGGGGAGGAGTTTGTCCTGCTGCCCTGTGAGTTTCGCACCTTTGACATGGACGACCCCACAGTGGAGTGGAGACGATACGATCTCCGTCCTTCAACCGTCCACCAGCGTCAGCAGGAAGTTGATGAACATAAAGACCAAAACCAGCTTTACAGCGGCCGAACATCCATGATGACTGACGCTCTGGAAACTGGAGACCTCAGCCTCACTCTGAGAAAACTCCACCTCTCTGACAGCGGCAACTACACCTGCACTGTCAGATCGCTTGGATGGGGAGAACTGAGAGTGAGCGACGTCCAGCTGCAGGTCAAAGGTCAGAAACAAACACTAACACCTACTGTAGATACAGGTCAAAGGTCAAAGATCAGAGGTCATGTCCTTTATGTTTCTGTTCCCACAGAACGATTTCCATACTGGGCCAAAGTTCTCCTGGTTCTCCTGGTTCTCCTGGTTGTTGGTCTTCTTGTTGTGGGTCTTTTGTATCGTTTTCGTCAGTATCTCATGTCAGGTATGTCACTGCTACTACACTACCCATCATGCCAATGGTTATCATCTTTATTAGTACAGCGTTCAGTCTTCTCCACGTGACTGACCGTTTACATCCCACACCCACACCCCCTCCCTAGAATCTTCTTCTCTGCCCACAGAAACATCACAGAACACTCTCCCCTCCACTAGCTCCCCCTGTAGGTCACATCTGTCATCAACGCTCCCACCTGATACCCCTAATGTCAGTGTTAAAGTTAAAGCAGCTAAACCACAAAAAAGACTGATTCAGTTTGGAAAAAATCCATCTACTCTCATTCAACAGCAGAATTCAAGGTTTTAAAAATTTCCATCTAAACACTCGAAGCCTTGCCCCAAAATTAAGATCATGCTTCAATCAAAAGCACACATAATGGCAATCTCTGAATCATGGTTAACTCCTACCATTCCTGACACTTTTCTCTCAGTAGAAAATGACCATCTATATCAGAGAGACCGCCCTGACAAAACTGGTGGTGGGGTGTGAATCAGAAATATGCACGTTCTGTAACAAAAAATGAAACTGAAACTGAGACATTGTAACTGGTTGTAAACTTTACATGTGAACACACAATTACAGTTGTTGTTACATATAAGCACTTATTTATCACAGCTCACTGATGTCATCAAATCAGTGAAAACAACAGAGCTTGTTATTTTAGGTGATATTAGCTGCTGGTGCAACAAAGTTTGGTCTCTCTCAGTTAATTAAAGGTTCACTAGATTTGGCAGTACATGCAGTTCGGTCCTTGATCTCATTTTCACAACTCAACCATCTAAATATACACTGTCTGGAGTAATTCATGTTGCGATATCGGATCACTCATTAATCTCTGCCATTAGAAAAATTGTAAAACTCCCAGGACAACATACTTGTTGATCTTTCTCAAAAATACCAAATTCAAAATTACCTTTGTGTAATGCTGAAGTTAGTGATGTTGATTGGAGCAATGAACTGTCCTCAGAAAACCAGAACAAATCCTGACTCATTATGACAGAGTAGAGTCAATACATAAAAAATCCACTACTACATACAAGGTACAGTCTCGGCGGGGTCATCCCTATGTTTCCCTTCTTCATTCCCCCACCTTCTATATTCCCCACTGTATCCCAGAAAGGTCCTATGTTCCCCGCTTTCTATGTGACAGGGGAACATAGGACCCATTTATAGAAAAAGGGTCCTATGTTCCCCACTGTTGCCAGTTGATGAACAGACCGGGGAACTGTGATCCCAGCTTTTCCTTAACACTGGGAGCCAGCATTGTGCTCAGAAGCACACCGAGAACGCATTTTTTTTATACCAGAAATGATGATAAATAAACAAAACATCAGAGCCTAGAGCAGGATTTCAAACTTTTCAATGTCTAAGATCAGTTTACTTGTCGGCTTTTATTTATTTTATTGTGCGCATTTTTATTATTTATTTATTTGCTTTACATCTCCCATTATAGTGGATATTTTGCTAAAATACACGCTACAATAATAAATAATACATAGTCTACTATATCATAATATCATAGCATGTGCTATATTATTTTTAAGATTTAATTTTTAAGCGGGTAGTGTGTGTTTTCTGGCTCCTATGCGCCGGCTAAGCACACCTGCTTTTATGAATCAATTAACGATCACAAATCACCACGAATTCACGCACTTCTGATCATTAATGCACTTAATACAGAAACTTTTTGCTCTATAATCTGAATGAGACACACAACACGATGTCTGACACCAGCTTTGTGTGAAAAAACTTCAAAATATGAAACAATGAAGATGCAAACTGTGCGCTGCGCTGGAGGGATAAAAACCGCTGGTCTGATGTTTGCTGCAGTGTTTAGAATCTCAGATAAAATTCCAGGTGCAGCTCGAAGCTTCAAGATCACTGGATTTTTATACTTTTATTTATACTTTATTCAAAACATGTCTGGGTGAAATACTGCATGTGATGGATACCTTCAGCAGTTAACTGTTACAAAAAGCGCTCCTCACTGAAGAAAGACGCCAAAATCTCCTGAAGAATGTATCCAAAGCCCCGGACCAAGTGAGTGAGAGCTTTTTTTTAGAGTTTTGCTTTTTAACTTTCAGTAATAATTAACTACGATGTTGAACATTGCAGTGCCGCGGTGCGAGCCGTCTGCTCCGCTGAGCAGCAGCCTGTAAATCGGAACGAAGTGTGGAACCTGTTTCAGCTCAATATCATGACTTTGAAAACACCAACTGACTTATTTTAACAAATTTCATTAGATTAAAATATGAAGAAGTGTAAAATATCACTTCCACGAGGCTGTTCCTTCAGACAGAGACAGATCAGGCTGAAGTTGGCTTTTTATCCTCACGTGCAGCCGCAGCGAGTCAAGCTGCACGCAGCTGCGCTGTTTATATTATGTTCATTATAATGTTGATTAATGTTAAAATAACGTTCTCCCTCAGTAATAATTATTAATACCATCAGATAAAACACTAAAATGATCAGGTTTAGAACCTACATACATTGGGATAATGCAGGATGATCCTGTTTCCATGATAGAAAATCCAATTTTATGAAAAATATTAATCCCTACACCCCCCAAAAGGCTATCTGGGCACGGTCAAATTACCAAGTATGAATTTGTGCAAAAATAACTGCAGAAAATAACAGTGAAACAGCACCGAACAAACAAACAAATAATCAAAGGCAGGATCAGCACTCTGGAAAGCGCCGCTGCGCTCTCTGAAGGCGCTGATGCTGAATGTGCATCAGATGTCCTGTACATAAGCCTATTAAAAAATATATAAATAAATAAATAAATAAATATCCACATTATATAGTAGGCTATTTTAAAAAATAACAGACCGGGAAACATAGGACCCTTTTTCTAAAGAAAGGGTCCTATGTTCCCCGGTCACATACAAAGCGGGGGACATAGGTACACTCCCATCTCGGCAGAGTAAATTACTCTGGGTAAATCCTGATATCTTGCAATTACTGAAACAGAAGACACTCTCTCTTAAAAGGTATAGATCATCAAAAAATGTTTATTGAGATCAGAAATAAATGTTCGACTGAACTGCGTAAGACTGCTTATTTTCAAAAGCAAATCATTGAAGCTGCTTCTAAACCTAAAACACTACAGCAGACACTCAAAGTCATTACTGGGAAAATGAGAAAAAAAGAATGTCAATATTCAAATTTCTATACAAGGAACTCTGATCACTGAATCTGAAAAGACTGCAGGTGCTTTCAATGATTATTTTGTTTCATCTGTTAGAGAATTAGCATCAAAATTCGATACCTTCTTGTCCCTCATCAGTTTTCTCTCCTGCTTCTCATCACTTTTCCTCTCATGAGATCAAACAAACAGAGCTGTCTGAGACATTTAATTCTTTGAAAACTTCACATTCCTGTGATATTTATGGTTTGAATATGGATTTTTTAAGATTCATGCTGACAGATTCATGCCTCTCTTACATCATCTGATGAATCTCTGTATCAGACTCTCTGTTTTTCCTTCTGGCTGGAAAACTGCTCAAATCAGCCCCACTTTCAAATCTGAAGACTCGACTTTAGTTTCAAACTACAGACTAATATCAGTTCTCCCTGTATTGTCTAAATTATTGGAAAATAATCTCTATAATCAATTAAGCAACCATCTTGAAAGTAACAACCTTCTCACTGACCCCCAACATGGTTTCTGTTCCACCCGATTGATCATGTCTGCATTATTACTTTTCACTGAACAAATACATACTTCACTCAACAAAGGTCATGTGACTGGAGCCATTTTTATTGATTTTCACAAAGTCTTTGATACGGTGAATCATTAGATTTCAATACGCAAACTTTGTTCATTCCAAGTTTCTTCTGTGGTAATGATGCTCTCATCATATTTATCAAACAGGTCTCAGGTCATTAAAGTGATACTACACTTTACATGATAATCCACTCAGTATGTACTCACCACTATGCTGATGTGATGATAAGTGAAGATCTTCAGTTCACCAAACAATCCTGGAGTTTTAGGAGAAACAGGGTAGCAGCCTCATCCAGTACAATGGCAGTGAATGGTGACCACGGATAAAACGTTAAAAATAGCACACAAAACAAACACAAAATGTCTCCATCCTGCTTGTGTGGTGTAATCCAAGTGTCTGCAAGCCGCGACATTAAAAATTAACCGCAAAAGACGCCATTTTCACCATGTTTTTAGCAGAAATATCAGCTGTTGTACGTAGCCAGTAAGATGTAAACATGGCGTCAATCTCACGAGACTTCATATATATCCTGGACGCACATGCGGAAGTCTCGCGAGACATTTTGTTTGTTTTGTGTGCTATTTTTAACGTTTTATCCGTGGTCTCCATTCACTGCCATTGTACTGGATGAGGCTGCTACCCTGTTTCTCCTAAAACTCCAGGATTGTTTGGTGAACTGAAGATCTTCAGGGTTGGGCGGTATCCAAATTTTGATACCTTCATACGTCTCCACATTTTACCGCAGTATACGGTATTACCGTGACTAATTAAAAATTATGATTTAAAGCTGCAGTAGGTAGAAAGCCTGCAAACGGTTGATTTCTGAGTCTCATCTCAGTTAGGTTTGGTTTTCTGTGTCCTCAGCTCCTCCCACTAAATGAGCAGCACGCGCTTCATGAGCGCAAGTAACCGTTAACGAGGCTCGTGAGCGAGCACAGACCGACAGACATCAACTGTGTGTAATAAAACAGACACCTGACAGTAAAAAACACCCACAGAGGAGAGAAACTATGTTTAAAACATGACGAAGTTATAAAAGTACAGAGAGCTGAACATAAAGAGACTTTAAAAAAACGTCTTTCTCTCTGTTCTCCTGCACACACGAGTTCAGCATCACAACACCCGCTTGTTGGAGGGGGACAGACAGAAGGCTCGGGGCCGCGGTCAGCGCCACATGACTGCAGCCCGCTTGGAGAGGAGTCGGCTCGCGGTTCATGTCAGGCGTGGCTCTCCGCGATGTAAGCGGTCATGAAAATGCAACTTAGCGGCAACACAGTTTGACTCGCGTGGCCTAAAACATACAAAAGCACAGTGTTACATTTACTCACCATGTAAACGGAGTGGTGGATTCCTCCATGGTGCTGCTGCACACAGGTTTACTAGCAAACACAAAGATAAATCCACTTTTTAGTCCCAAAGTTTAAGAAACAGACGACAAGTGATACATTTCGCAGTCTTGTTTTCCCGCGGCTATGATTTTTTTAAAATTAGTTATTATTTATATTTTCCATATTCATACGCAGGTACAGTCTGAACAGAGAGAGACAGACACAGAGGGAGGGACACAGACAGTCACATGGACAGAGTGACACAGACTGCGTGACAGGGACACAGACAGACAAGCTGAAAGAAAGAAAGAAATAAACAAAGAAAACACAATGAAGAGGGGATCACAAAAAATATTATTTGGAAGACTTGTGAGTGGAAACTACATGTAAAGTTTCAGAGTTTGAGAGCTTTTACCCCAGGTGTAAGCTGTCACGTCCCCTGCGTCCCCTGAAGGCGCTGATGCAGATCAGCGCCTTCAGCACAGCAGCGCTTTCCAGAGTGCTGATCCTGATCCTGTTTCACTGTTATTTTCTGCAGTTATGTTTGCACAAATTCATACTTGGTAATTTGACCGTGCCCAGATAGCCTTTTGGGGGGCGTAGGGATTAATATTTTTCATAAAAATGGATTTTCGATCCTGGAAACAGAATAGAAACTATCCTGTATATCCCGATGTATGTAGGTTCCAAACCTGATCATTTTAGTGTTTTATCTGATGGTATTAATAATTATTACTGAGGGAGAACGTCAACATTAATCAACATTATAATGAACATCATATAAACTGCACGGGCAGCCTGGCTCGCTGCGGCTACATGTGGATAAAAAGCCAACTTCAGTCAGTGATCTGTCTCTGTCTGAAGGAACAGCCTCGTGGAAGTGAGATTTTACAGTTCTTCATATTTTAATCTAATGAAATTCGTTAAAATAGGTCCTTTGGTGTTTTCAAAGTCATGATATTGAGCTGAAACAGGTTCCACACTTCGTTCTGATTTACAGGCTGCAGCTGAGCGGAGCAGATGGTTCGCACTGCACGCACTGCAACGTTCAACATCGTAGTTAATTATTACTGAAAGTTAAAAAGCAAAACTCTAAAAAGTTGCCTCGTCAGTATTTACCGGCTCTCCCTTCTCGTTAGCTCAGAACCAAAATACTGCCAGACTGCTGCAGTCATATTCTTCTTTGAGACCAGGTCGTTGAGTGACTTGTCCACCCCCCCTTCACGCTGTCACGTTCATAAACTTTAGGCTATCAAAAGTTTCCAAAAGTAAACTACAGTGGAAATAAAATTGAAAATTCAACCACATATAAGTGCTGCTGGACATAGAATCATTTTTAGGCATTGAATAAATTATATCTTATATTTAATCCTTATAAGTGCAATGCAATTTTTTTTTTCATGACGTAATGACTGTATTGAAACTGATACTGTTGCTTTTGAAAGACACCGCAGGTATACCTTATTACCTTATTACTGCCCAACCCTACTTGGAGCACTTCTGTGTCCCCAACAATGTCAAAATCAAACCTACTCCCTTGTTATCTTACTTTAAATCTTTTCCTGTATAATAAATAAAAATGAAAAGTAATCAGGACAGTGAGGTCTGGATTATTAGAGAAGGACAGTGAGGTCTGGATTATTAGAGAAGGACAGTGAGGTCTTGTCTCCATCAGAGTTGCTGCTGTCTGTCCAGCTGATGTTGTGGTTTGTTGTCCTCTCAGTCTACAGGGTGGAGGTGGATTCATGGGTGGAGTCTGTCCAGCTGCCCTGCAAAAACTGGAAAACCATAGTTCACTGGCGTAAGGACGTCTCAGTGGAGTGGACGGACAGAATCAACAGGAAGGTCCACATGTATCAGAACAGTTCTGACCAGCCTGGAGGACAGCACTGGTCTTACAGAGGTCGAACAGAGATGAAGAGAAACCTGAAAACTGGAGACCTCAGTCTGACCCTGAAATACCCCACAGACAGAGACAGAGGCAGCTACACCTGCACCGTCTACAGCAGGGAGAGAAAGAGACTGGTGAGGAAACAAGTGGAGCTCGAGGTCAGAGGTCAGTGCTGTAGATGAACAGATGAAGTTTATTTGTCCAACAGATCAACGTTGACAGAAATGTAGAAGTGAGCGGAGTGAATCCTGTGGATTCAGGGACGTTGCTACAGAAGCAATGAGACATTTGTTTGATGAATGTTTGTGTGTCAAAGTGTTGAGGACTGATGTTGGACATGTGTTTGAAATGCTGTGTGGAGCTGAGATTCATTTACACAACAGAGATGAAAACAAACATGTTTTCATGTCAAATCTTCTTCTCTTCAATCTTCAACTCTACATCCAGAAATGTCAAAGAGACAAAGAAAAGCAACACACAGCAGTTCAACACTGACATGAGACATTACTGTGAAGCAGCACATGGACAAAAACATCACAGCTCCATCAACACTCTCATTATGTCCAACACCTGGACAACCTGCTTTACTTCCTGTACTTCTGTCCCCTGTTACCTGCTGCTCTCATCTGCTTCTGTCCTTCACCTTTCTCTACAACTTTGGAACAATTCAATAAAGTTATTCAAAACTGCTGCTGCTGTCTGTCCAGCTGATGCTGTGGTTTGTTGTCCTCTCAGTCTACAGGGTGGAGGTGGAGGAGGGGGCGGAGTCTGTCCAGCTGCCCTGCAAAACCACAGTTCACCTGCCTGAGGACGTCTCAGTGGAGTGGACGGACATATTCAACAGGAAGGTCCACGTGTATCAGAACAATTCTGACCAGCCTGAAGAACAAGACGATCTTTACAGAGACCGAACAGAGATGAAGAGAGACCTGAACACTGGAGACCTCAGTCTGACCCTGAAATACCCCACAGACAGAGACACAGACACCTTCACCTGCACTGTCTACAGCAGGGACAGAAAGACACTGATGGAGAAACGAGTGTTGCTCTGGGTCAGAGGTCAGTGCTGTAGCTGAACAGATGAAGTTTATTTGTTCAACAGATCAACGTTGACAGAAATGTAGAAGTGAGCGGAGTGAATCCTGTGGATTCAGGGACGTTGCTGCAGAAACAATGAGACATTTGTTTGATGAATGTTTGTGTGTCAAAGTGTTGAGGACTGATGTTGGACATGTGTTTGAAATGCTGTGTGGAGCTGAGATTCATTTACACAACAGAGATGAAAACAAACATGTTTTCATGTCAAATCTTCTTCTCTTCAATCTTCAACTCTACATCCAGAAATGTCAAAGAGACAAAGAAAAGCAACACACAGCAGTTCAACACTGACATGAGACATTACTGTGAAGCAGCACATGGACAAAAACATCACAGCTCCATC
>JAJHUR010109699.1:2809-12920 GCA_027495735.1 Lutjanus campechanus | reverse complement strand
GGTTGACTGCAAATAAAATTAACTTGTGTCGACAACAAAGTAATGAGGTGAGAGTGTGAATGGTTTTACCCTTCATGGCTGTTACCATGCGTGGATGTGGCTGTCACAAGTCCTAAACAAGTCATAATCTACTCTTCACGTCAAGTGTATTGACATTTCAACAACAGAGCCTCAACTTACTATTTTTTGTGCATCTTCAAATGTCAGATGAAGCTGGAAGTTATTGTCTCCATCTCTAATTTTTGACGTGCTCGTTATGCATCCTGCACTTATTGTTTTTTCCTTTACCAATGTATGGTACATGAATGAAATTATTATATTTGTATCATTTTTTTCTAACTGGAGCTGAGGGATGTAATATTAGTTCTTCTTTGTTCTGTCCTTGTGCTTGACTGGATCTTGGGAATTAAATGTCAACTTGCTGAGAATGAATAGCGTTAGCGTGAGTTAATTCAGGAAGTCAAGGGGAATGAATTGATCAGTGACACACTTTTTAAATAACAGATGTCACAAGTCATTGGTATTACAGTCCAAGTCGAGTTGCAAGTCTTGATTTTGATCAGTTAAGTAAGTCAAATTTGGGACTTGAGTCTGACACGAGTCCAAGTCATGTGACTCGAGGCCACACCTCTGGCCCAAGTTGCTCCTGATGGACACCTTGCACCTCAAGACGTCAAATTATGAAGTGCTTTCTCTGTTCGGGTAGAAAAGCACTATTTAAATGCAGTCCATTTAACATTTTACCATTTAACTGTAGTAAGTTTATTTATATAGCATCACAAAGTGCCCCACAATAAAAATAAATAAGGTGGCAGACATCAAATTTAGACTAAAGAGAAGTGAAAACACCATAAAATATAACTGCATCTTTAACTACTCTTTAAAAATAAAGACAAATTAAAAACGAATCTACAAAGGTAAACTGCTTTTAAAAGGTGCCGTTTGTGTCCACACATCTTCAGTTAAATCCAAAGGAATTAGAATTACAAAGTTTAGGAGCCAACCAACCTTGAAAGAATCATCTCTGTTACATACAGCAGGACTGTGCTGAATATCCTTTTTTGACGTTCAAAGCTTCTATTGAGGTTTTCAAATGAAGCTTTAAATGTCTGTCGTCCAACACATCCTCGTACCTGCACGACAGAATAGGCTGATTGTCAGTGACTCCCAAAAAGACCAGAAGCAACAGGCTTAATGGACCTTAACTATGCTACCTAAGTCATGTGACATAACTCACGTGACATTAAGTCAAGTCAAGTCAGGTCAATTTTTATTTCTCCGGTCATAGTACACCCACTAGAGGTTACAACCTAAGAGTGAACAGAAATATAGGTCAGAATAACCTACTTGCACATTCGACCTACATGCACGGTTGTTTTCTGGAGAGGACGGGCTGCTGTTGTCATATTTTATTACCTCACCACCTTAAAAAAAAAAAGAAAAATCCTCCTAAAGTGATTCATTGGATTAAAGTAAGTTTTTTTATTAAATCAACTTTCTTTAGTCAATATAACTCCTCAGTTTTGGCATTATAAATACATGGTGGCGGGCGCTCCATTAATACAGATGCACGATTTTGTGTGCAGCAAGTGGGAGAGCAAACCGTTTTTCAACCACAGTGAAAATGTTTTTGAAAGGCTAAAAAACCAACAGCTATGGACTGAAGCCGAATATTTCATTAGATAAAAACATGTTGTGAATTTTGGAAATTATTTCAATACATTTTTACATTTGGTCGCTCTGAAGTGCACCTCTGGAATCTCTGCAAATGGCACCAGGGTTAAAGGAACGATATGTAACGATTGCACATCTAAAAATGAGCACTGCAGTACAAATAGTGACTTGGAACCATAGATCGTATATTAAATAGGTTGAAATCCTATTTAATATATGATCTATGGTTGAAGCTCCTCCCCTTCCTCCCGCCTCCTCCTCCTCCTTAAACTCGAGGAAGCTGCAGGAGCGCAATATAAGTGCAACATCAAAATATGACGATTAACAAACAACGACGAGTCCTACACTGTAAGTTGATCAGCTGTCAGCTGTCTGTCGATATAAACTTAAGCCTCTTATCTCAACTTAGCATGTTTCCTTAATCTCTGGTGATATATTATAGTAATTTTATGATTTATTACAATAAACATATTAAAAATTGCCTCAGAAAAAAAACAACCTACACCAATCTGACTGCAGCTACTCACAAATCTTACACTTGCTCCTTCTGCTCGGTGTTCAAATGGCACCGAATACCAAAATTCCAGCATCATGACGTCCTCTGTTTCCAATACGAGACAGTGAAATTGCCCCCCAGGATTACAAACCGGGCTCTGGGACTTGTTTAATGAGCCTGAGGTCTAGCTGTTCCAAACCACAGCCTACCACTCATTTGACTGCAGCCGAAGCATAAAGCTCCACCAGCCTGAAATAGCCTGGTGATGATGCCTAATCTTCACAGAGTCCCTTTATTCCAGTCACACACGGCCATGTGAAAGCAAGTGATCAAGTATTCTCTTGCATCAAAGTTGCATAATGAGGATGTGTTTTAAATGATATTCCACAGCAGACCCGATCAGAGCTGACAGCTACACTCAGAGACGAGCGTTATGCATTTCCGTAGTTATTAGATATGCATTTCATATGCAGGCTTTCTCCTCTCTGGCCCGGTGTGATTTCCATGGTCTCATATTCCCTCCTACTATGTTCTGATATGCACAATAAATTGCCTTTGTTCACTCCCCTTCGTGGTTCTGCTAGTGTTGGCGCAGAAGCGTCCAGAGTTGAAGAGCGACGGGGAGGAAGCAGCATTCCTTCACCTCTCCAGCTTTACATGTTTTCTGCAAAATCGGAGGGCAGACAGATGAGAGAGACATGCCTCTTCGTCCCCGCCATTCGTCATCACTTGATTCTTTTGTCTGCTGCGAGTTTTATCACGTCTGGTTAATCGTCTTTTCTTTCACCGCCTCTATTCTTTCATCACTTTAAATTATAATGAGGGTTGTCTGTGAGAAGGCTGGGTTTGGAATTTAAATGAATGGGTCTGCAGCACATCGGTTTTGCCCCCTGTATCGAGCGGTAAGGTATGACAGGAATCCTGATGGGTCGTATTAGATTCCTCCTCAGCTGACTTTGTCTGTTTTCTGGACCGACCAGTGGCCAGAGGATTCCTTCTGTCATGTCCTTGATCTTCATCCCCTCTATACTTTTTAAAGAGAGAACCAACGACTTGAAGCTTTTGTACTCGGTATTCATGATCTAGCCAGCTACATTTAGTAATATTAGTATCTGCCCAGTGAATATTAATATTCTTGGGGTTTATTATGTATATTGAAGCCCTGTAGCATCTTTCAGCTCATTGTTTTGATTTTATGGCCCACAGCTGCTGTTTTGGTTGACTCTCACCACTCCTATTAAAGTTGTTGTTTTTAACAAATACCAATTGTTATGTTGCCAAGCCCCGCCCTCCTCAGTTGCTGTTGTAATACCTGTCAAGCCTTCCATTCTCACACTGCACACATGCATTTTACAGCGATAACAATGGCAGATTTAATGGTGCGTTCAAATGGGGTCACGTTCATCATGTTTACGAGATGACCCTGCTTGTACGCCCGCCTCATGTCGTGTTCACGACATTGCAAACTGGAAGTTTTCTGTAAGTTCCGAGTTCACAACGTTGCATTCGCGACTTCCGTGTCCTAATTACGAGTACATTGAAATTTGGAGTGATTTTTTAAAACACTCTTCAATTCCATAGAGAAGTAAACAAAAGGACCATGGATTCTTTTGGCTAAAATGATGAATCTCGCTAGCAGATCTCATGAGTGTAGCTCACTAATGATTAAACTCCTCAAGTCAGCTGAGAAGTCCGTCTCCAGCTAGCTTTTTAATATTCCCATCTGAGAACCCTGTAAAGGGCTTTTCACTCTTCGTAGTCTTAGCCCAGGGATACTTTAGCGCCCTTCCACACACACATTGTTAACCCAGGGTTAAGCTAAGTGCACGGCAATATGACTCGTGCTGCTCTTCTACTAGCTCTGAGATAAATGTCTGCTAGTCCAGCAACTGATGTGAACATTTTAGAATGTTCTGTAACTGCTCCTTTGATCTTTTAGCCCTGTTTCACACTGGTGACTTTTAGCCCTGGGTTTAGTCAGTTTTCAAGTGATAACCCTACAAACTCATGGCTAAACCCTGCTCCAGAGTAAGGCCAGCAAGCCCTAGGCTAAAGTCAGGGTTAACCCACTTTGAAATGAACCAGTGTGAGAGCTTTCTTAACCCGGGGCTAACAGCTCCTTTAGCTTGGGGCTAATTGCAGTGTTAAAAGCCCTGCAGGGTGCTAAAATAATCCTGAAGGATATGAAACAAGTGAGATACTGCTCTCAGAGTTGATGTCCATTTTTAGTATTCATCTTGAAATTAATCTATTCAGCATGTCATCTGCATCTTAAAAGCTCTGACAGAAAACCTTCCTGACAGAAAGGCTGTAGGAAGTCAGGTGTAGTAGTATAAACAGCAACAAAATCCATGTGGGGATCAGGTCATTGTGGATATGAGCATTTTCAGCCCTTTGTTGCATATCGATGCTGGTTGTTTTCCCCTCTAATTGTCGTGGTTTTCAGAGACACGTTGCTCTCTGTTGTTATAGTCACCATAGACAAAGGGCTGTAGGGATAGCAAAGAGTTAGCACAGCAGGTAAAACAATTTGTAGCACATGTAGAAACAGTGTGTAAAGTTAGGTATTCTGAGTCCTGATTTTTGCCTGAAACCTGCATTTCACCATCGGATTCACAAGCAGGGAATAGTTTCGAGGAAAGTCTTTCAGAGGACCTGTGGGAGAAGAAGGCTTCGGGCGAACAGTAGAGTAGAGAGATCTTGATGTAGCATGGGGTTTCACCATGGCCTCGAGGTGGGCAGGTACTGGCCCAGTTCTTGTTTTTTGCTTTTTTTTTTCAGGATTGCGTCAGAGTGTTAAACTTTTTTTTTCAAGTAACCACGGGGAGTCGGCTGGCATGGAAAACAGGAGCGGACTCGTGTGAGTGTTTGAGCAGGTTGACATCTGCAAACTCTGGATAATAAATAAAGAAAAAATACAAGTAAATATTCAGTGCTCATTCCGTTATGTAAACTGTTTTGAGTCTCTGCCTCTACTGGGTTGCAGTTGATGATTTTCGCATCTTTAGAGTTCCCCATTATCATTTTCTTGGCAATCAATAGAAGAGATAGAATCTCTTTTCTCTGTCTCTTTCCTAACACAAATAGCAATGAGTCTGTGGGGACGTCCAATTCCATAATTTTTTCAATTTCTTTTTTAACACTTCTCCAAAACCCTTGAATTATGGGGCAATCTCAAAAGATATGCCTTTGGTCCCCAATTTTTACAGTTTCTCCAACATAATGACATAGAAGGTTCTTATACATATGAGGAAATAGTGAGAAGTGTATTAAAATATATGATTTTCATTTCCAACTGAACTCTTTCCATAATTGACTATAGATTCCTGTATGACAGCTTGCCCTCAGGTCTTCCCATATGTTATCTTAAATTATAATATTTAATTCCCATTCCCATTTTTCCTCGATGTTCCAGCTATTTTGTGAGATCTCAGTTAAAAGCCTTCTTATTATCCCAACATGTTTAACAGATGCACATTTGTGTCAGGGAGGAGCAGCTCTCACAGTCATTATCCTGCCAACAGAGAAACTTTCTCCACCCTGTGACCCCCTAAGCGGCTGTGGAAATACAACATGTCATGAAGCATTACACATGAATAACTGTGATTTTTCATTCTTTCTTACATTCAGATGAATGTCTGTGAAGCTCCATTCATTTTTATGGAAGTGTTTCACAGTAGTCAATGCACTGAATGTTTTTTTCTTTTTCTTTTTTTTACAGCATTACAAACTCCATCCTCCTGCGTAAAGAATAATGGTGGCAAATTCATTTGACATTACAGCAATTTCCCTCAGCTCTAATTGTCCTTGGAAAGCTGAAATCATTGCACACTGTAACAGAAATCGTTCCCCATTCATCAGCAGGCATAATAAGCTTTATTATGGTAACAATGCTCGAGCTCTTTCTCTACTCTCTGTCAAGGACAATGACAGTGTTTGAAGTATTTTTAGAAATGTGTACAGATGAATGCAGTGAATGTGATGTCACACAAAGAGACGCGAGGCAGGCGAGTTCTGGATCTGCATCACAACTGAGGAAACACTGCACATACGTGAGGGATATGAGATATGAGAGTGTGATACCTGTCCAATTTTAGTCTCTGTTTTGAAATAAATCTTTTCAGCATGTCATCTGCATCATAAAGGCTCCAGCAGAAAGACTTTCTGGCAGAAAGGCTGTCAGAAGTCATGTGACATAGTGAGGTCCATGTCCACGGGACTTTCAACAAGGAGACTGGGATTCGTGTCAAAATCAAAACTACATATTTTCCCCCTGGCCTCTAGTCATATTTCCCCATCTAGACTGTGTTCTTGTGAGTTGCTGAGTTTTGGAGATATTGGCCATAAAGATGTCCCAGTATAATGGGACTAAATGGCCTCAGCTTGTGGTGCTCAAAGCACCAAAAAATACATTAAAAAAAAATTCAAAACCAGTGTCTCTTTACAAGCTTCATTACCCTGTAAGTCAAGATAATCCATAAACCTTGCCCATGTTTTGGTTTTGGGGTGAACTGTCCTTTTATATTCCCTTAAAAACATTCAGTTTTCTGATGCACTTTGATTACGTTATGGCACCAAAACTGTTGGATTAGGTTTAAGAAAAGATCATGATTTGGGTTAAAAACGACCCAAACTTTCTGCCAGAATGTCCCGAAGGCCAACTTCTGGTACATTTTTGCCCAGACTGAAATTGCTCAGTAATTGTCTGGACTGCTATGACCTGAGAATGAATCATTTTGTTGATGCTCTTCATATAGTGCCGTCCTCAGGTTAAAAATGTGTCCAAAACTTGACCAAATGACCAAATACCTGCAAAACTAATTCCCCACAGCCTCAACTGCACTTTGTGTGTCATTACCAAATGTCAGAATGCTAATAGGTTAATCTAAGATGATAAGCATAGAAAACATTGCAAAATCTGCAAAATATCACCATATTAACACTGTCATTGTGAAAATGTTAGCATGCTGACATTAGCCTTTGGCTCAAACCACCGCATTACTATTTAACATGCAAGTATAAAGGAGAATATTGATACGGTGTCATCTCTCAGCCTTACTTCCTATTTTTCTCATTGACCACTCAAGGCATTGCAGTGAACAATTTCCCTGTGGCCCAAAAAGTATTTTCTCCACAAACCACCATTATAGAAGAGCCACAATTAGGGACAATCGTGACTTTTTCTATTAAGAATTTTTTACCCATGGAGGTTTTATATTTGTAAACCTTTCCTCGACCCGAGAAAAGCGATTTAAGAATCCATGATAGCATCACAAAGTCTATGAGCCGAGCAGGGACTTGCAGGTGGGGCCAACAGGAGGCTAAATACCCCTAAAAATAAACCCGAAAGCCAGAAAACTTTACAGTTCTTAATACATCCATACTATTTACAGCCTCGCAGAGCTGCTAGCATGGCTGTAGACTATTTGCTCTGTTTAACTGTGGTTTGAAAGACTTTATATGTTTACTTTGGGTTGAACAAAGTCAAGAAAACTGTATGACACCCCTTGCTTTGCTTTGCTTTGATTAGATTAGACTTGGCATTACATGAACTGAGCGTGACTTTGACTTGTTTAAAATCATAATAAGGTTGAAGTGCTTTATAAAGTTAAAATGCAGTAAGTCAAAGGAAAGTGGACTTGGCTCTTTCGTCTTAATGGTGCTTTATTGGAATTCTGAATAAATCCAGCTGCCTTTGATTTGTCTCTTTCAGATATCTTATTACCTGGATGACTGAGATTCTTCATAGATGTAAAACACCATGAATACTAATCAAATGTTACTTGGCTTCTAATAAAACGTGCACAACTTTACTGATCAGGGACATGAGTGGTTTCACCTGCATGTGAATCACTGATCTCGGCACGGGGAATTTTCACTGAAGTTCCTTTTTGACGCTCCTTGACTTTTATTGCTCGTTCGCTCTGACAGATTTGTGTTTCTGATGGGTTTCCACAGGAGCTGGAGCAGCAGTTTGAGAGGGAGCGGCTCTCGCTGGAGGAGCAGAAGACGCTTCTCAGGCAACAGCTGGACGAGCTGAGGGAGGAGCTGACCTCCAAACTCACCGCAGCCAATGAGGAGGTAGGACATTTGATTAAATTATGGTTTAACTTTGAGTTATGCTGCACCAAACTAGCTTCAAATAAAGAAAGATTAGTTTAGATTTTGCTCTAAACAGAGATTAAATTTATTTCTGTTGCACCAAAACTTAAAACTCCCCAAATACTAAAAATTAAAGGGCTGCCTTTTTGAGATGGACTGAGCAACTGCCAGTCTCTTTTTACCTCACTGTGCTGTTATCTGTTTTCAGTCTTGTAATATTTGGTCTTACCTGCTCCATTAAGTTTTTCTCAAAGGAAGAGAAACTAGAGCTTCTCTGCAGAGCCATCATGAGGTAACAAGGCTAACTGACTTTGTAGCTAGCTAGCAAACGATGTAAGGTTTGGTTAAGGTTTTTAGCTACCAAGTAAATGTTGTATCATGTTCTTAACCTTTTATTTAGCTCGCAAACAATTTAACATTTTGTAAGAGATACAGAGCAGCTGAAGATTAACAGTCCTTCCCTCCTCTTTCATACTTACTAGGTCATGACAGATGCAATTTTTTTGTTCATTCAATTATTTTAATTTGGGTAAGCCAGCATCTCCATACTTACTAAACGGAAAACTTTAATTTCTGTTTACATGAATAGACTTGGGTTTACTTAGCGGAGATTAGTTCTCAGTTGTGCAACAGAGCTCTGTTTACCTTTAAATATGCGTTTTAAACCTAGTTTTGCTAAACCCTGATTAGAACTAGTCTCAGATTAAATTCATGTTTGTTGGTGTAATCCAGTCTTAATGTGTTCAGTCATGTTTAAAACCAGTTCAGCTGTCTTTGGTTGCTTTCTTATCAACGACACATTCAGAAACAGTAGTTTTAGTAATTAAACATGTATTGCATTTATTGGAAACCACAATCAAAAAAGCTGCTAATTTTGAGGTTCAAAGTTCTCTCGCGATCTTGGAAAACCCCCACGGCTGATGTAGTAACTGTTGTTGTGCTTTAGATCACACTAAACAATCTTCATCAATCTTCAAATTTCAGTTTTACTTACTACTTAATTACCTGTCATCCATGTTTGCTTAAAAGTTGAGTCGTTCATCGTCGACTGTCTGTTGATGATGTGACGTGATTGAAAGTTCCAGAGCAGCTACTAAATTGAGAGATTGTTTTGTAAACTGGTGATTTCCTTTGCACTGTATGTAATGAATGTCTAACTTGCTACACTCTAACTTCTTGTTGGTAAAGTCACCTCCAAAAGTTATAGGAACTGGAGTCTGAGTCCTCAGTTCTTTAATAATATGTGTGACTTGAATGTGAAATAGTGTTTACCATTTGAAAGATGAAGTTAACAGTATTTTCCAGTCATATTACCAGCCGAAAAATGAGATGAGAGTCACTTCCAAATGAGTGTGCGGCTCCCATCTTTCTTATCGGATAAATAAACTGTATAAAACCAAATGTTGCAGAGGATCTAAGTGGTTTATAGCTTCATAATTATATCATTGATAACAGTTATCCTTTTAAACCCTCAGCTCAGTCTCAGTGGAGCAAGAACGAGAAATAATTTCACTTTCAGTACTTCAACAATTAGTGTCCTCAGTTCCTAACATATACTTAGTGTGGTTAAAAGAAAAGCTGATGCATCTCAGTGGTAAACATGCTCCTGTCACAGCTCCTGTGGAACATGTTGAAGGCGTCAAATTCAAAATGAGTGTATATTTACAAAACACAGTGAAGTTTATCAGGTTGAATGTAGTGTTTTGTCTTTGTACTGTATTCAATTAAATTTGGATAGATTTTTTTTTTGCAAATCATTGCTTTCTGTTTTTATTTCCATTTTACACAGAGTCCAAACTTGTATAACTGCTCCAAACAGCAGAGACTTTTGCCAACACC
>JAJHUR010109691.1:0-10247 GCA_027495735.1 Lutjanus campechanus | reverse complement strand
AGCAGTATTTGTAAAAACAGACTAAAGAGAAAAATACATTTATATTTTCCTAAAATGTTGTTGAGCACACACCTGTGGCTCTCCAGGCACAAAAGTGAGACAGCACTGGCATCCCTCATTGATTTCTTTAGGTACCAACGGGCGACATCGCAAGGCAACCCGCACCGGGATCACCTTAGCATCCTCATTTGTCATGATGCAAGACTCCTATACATAGAAACAGTAGAGGTTATCACAATGACACAAAGGAATATCAGTCCAATATTATGGCAAGATAGCATGTTGTC
The DNA here is from genome assembly GCA_027495735.1 of Lutjanus campechanus. Lineage (NCBI taxonomy): Eukaryota > Metazoa > Chordata > Actinopteri > Lutjaniformes > Lutjanidae > Lutjanus > Lutjanus campechanus. The sequence continues at coordinate 9,960 of JAJHUR010109691.1, read as the reverse complement.
AAATATTTTGAATGGATGGAAGACTTTGGTAAACTTTAATTTTCGTTAAGACACAAAACTAATGTGTTGACGGTGACAGTGGCAACAGCTTATGTTGAGATGCAGTGGTTCATTATCAAGATACAGACACGCATTGCATGAACACTAGAGGAGGTTTTCGAGATGAACTGCACAAAAGACGTGAATAACAACAGTTAGTGCTGACTTTTTATTGTGGGATACCAACAAAGACAGAAGCCTGATTAAACCAATAAATGCATTAAATTACATCCTTTGTTGTAATTTTATGACATTTCTGGTTTAAATCAGCATGTTGCTGCTTTGACGCAATTTTCCGAAATTTCAAATAAATTCTTGAATTACTTTGTTAAGAAATATTTCATCAGTAATATAACCCTTTGTCACACGTAAAAAAAAAGAAGAACATTACAGAGTAAAAAAGTGATATGCGTTTATGAGGGCTATTTTGCGTGGATATGAATACAGATGTGCCTTTGGATTTTGGCTTGCCCTTCGGTGTGTCTTGGACACAAAAAGTAACCAATGAAAGAAAACAATGTAAACTGACTGATTACCACAGTTGCCATAATAATAACGAAATGAAGGGAAACTCTTCCCTTACAAAAAGACATAATGTGCTATTCCAGTTTTGAAGCTTAATGTCAGTATCTACAAATGTGGATGATTGTCTCTACATTTACTGTAACAGCACTTTATAGTTGTTTCACTGTGGTTTACCACAGTTAAGCATTTGTTTGAGACATCCACGTCAGTTTAATTTTAAACACCACCATGGTGTTGTCATGGCGTCCAGGCAGTTGGTCCATTATTCACCGTCTATGAAGCTGCTTTATTTGTCTGAGGATGACATCACAAACTACTGCCCATCTGACGTTCAGACACTTCAACACCGAGCTGTACAATACAACAAATGTCATTATGTGTGTTTACTTTAAGGCTGGATTTTCTAACAGCAACTGTAACGTTACACAATCGATATGTCTCTATGACACATGAGCCACTTAACGCTACCTAAAGTCGCATACGTTGACGTTTAACATTTCAATGAAGACGCACTGCAAAATAAGCTAAGTCACCAACTTTATGGTTAGCAACCGTAAAAGAGCAGGTTCAACAAGCGAGACCGTAGAAGCAAACGTGCCGTCTTCCACCCAGCAGACGGATAATTACATTTTAAGGTTTGCATCAGTTTACCGTTAACTAAGTTAGCTAGCTGCTGTTATTAGCAAGGCGTTGACATAAACGTACCTTGTCTCGTTTCCTCCAGTAGCAATGTTTAAATATCACGAAAACTGCATTGATCGGTTCTGGTTGATGATGAATATCACTGCTATCGGACACTGTCAATAAAATGTCACCTGTTGCGGTAAGTTAGACTAATTTCTGTCCTTTACCCGTGCAAAGTAATTACACCAATATCTATGAGCTGAGTCTTGTAACTGCCCGCCACTTTCAAACAGCAGCTCCTCCCCCTCCTCCTTCTTCTACTGATAGATTCATGGCAGAGTCAACGTGAGGCGGCAGCGACACTGACCTCTACAGGACAGAAGAAGAAATACACATGTGTTGCTCTCATTTACACATGTTTTGTACATGCAGATTTACATAGTGGCCGAATGTTTCAGTGATAGAAAGTCTAACAACAAAACTACTGGAAATATTATAAAAATGTAATCGTTTCATGACTATTCTAAAGGCTCAAACATCCATATGAGATATTTAAAAAAAAATAAAAAAAAAAATACAATAATTAAAAAAATTTGGTTATTGAAGTTGATCCCTGTTGAACCTGGAACTGCTGATCTCTTCTGCTCATATTCTGTCACACAACGATTTTGGGAGAAACTATATAATTGCCATACACCATTTAACACACACTAAATTTTAATTTATAAAGATGACCCCTCTAAAGAAATATCTAATATGATAAATGTCATCATAATCATGGGTAAATATCATATTCATTTATGCAAGAAACAAAAACAAAAAACAGAAGCTCTCATAAACTTTAAGAATCTAGTAAAGAATGATTTTTCTTCTCTACTAATAATAGCTGATTCAAATCAGTAATTACAACAACTTTGTCAGAATATGTCACAGTTTCTGATGTTTCAACAAAGACCAGATGTTTTGCTGTGTATTTGTGACTATTATTGTCTCAGACCCCACAAGACTGTCTGTGATATGCTGATGGGGTCTCAAAATATAGATGATTTGTAATACAGATGAGTGTATGGAGATCTGGTCAAGGACTTTTGGACTGACTGCTGAAATATGAAAATGCCTTACGCTAAGTCCTTTTAATTATTTTGTTTTATTTCTTTATTTGTGTATTCATTTTTATTTCTTGTCCACTTAGTCTTGCTGTTTTGACTATGTTTGGATTGTTTTACCGAATGCAAATCAATATTCCTACAACAATTGTATAAAAGGCCTTGTTTTAAATAAAATTTGGGGTAAAAACATGTTTTGTGCATGTAAGTTATTTTATAATAAGAAATAAAGGGTGAAAAGAAAGAAATACAATATCTGTATAAAAGGTTGGGAGGGTTACTTTAAAAAATTATAGTATACAATTAGTAATTACCTGCTAAAAATGTATTTAGTTACCTAATCCAAATATCACAATATTAAAGTAATGTAACTTACTGAACATTACTTTTGGATTACATCAGTACCAAATATGGTAAATTTCAGCAGCCTAATATAATGTTTTATGTTCGTTGCAGGTTTATTGTTTGTCAAACTATTCTCTCCTTTGTTGTGTACAAATGCCTGTTTAGATTAATACCTGTAATTATGCACATTTAATACAGGCCTTATACACCCATACTTCAAGCAAACTTCCATAAAATTATTGGGGCTTCTGTTTTGACCCACACAGCAGTAGCATTGACAGGTTGGCTAACTGGATTTCTGTGTAGCTAACATTCACATTTGGTCTGTGTAGGGTGTAATATTAGCGGTTTGTTTGAAATGGCAACTGTAAGATTAGCTATGGTTTCATTCAAGACCAAAGTGGTGTTGTGAGAGAGTGTTACGTGTGTGCATTGCACATGGTAGTATATTGTCCTTTATTTTGAACTGTATATTAAAATTGTAATCCTGTTAATACTTTTTTTACTCATTTTTTTACCAAATGTATCTCTAATATGATTACATCTTTTTTTTATTTGTACAACATTTTTTTGTATCAAAATTAAATTAAAATAAAAAACATGAGTATTTTCACTCTGCAGGCATGAAACACACATGCAGCTCACAATTCAGAAAAGTGGAAATAGTCTATTTCAAGGGGCAGTCAGTAAAGAAATTCATCAAGACTCTGAGGCCTCAGAGAAGTCACAGTGGTTCTGTTAATTCTGACTGTTGAAACAAATCATTCAGTCTTTAATGAGTCGGCATTCAAATGCTCCTCTCCTCTCATCATTTCATGAACAGAATGGCAATATGGCTGTGAGAGGGACAACATTTCTGTGTATATATGGAGTTAATCAAGTGAACCAAAGCTGAAGTCTACTTAACAAGTATTGCCACAATTGTACACCAGAGTGAAAGCAGGAAAACGATGAGGGCAATCAGAGAATACGCCTTCTAGATGACCTAATATACAAAACAGGCAAAACATGGGTGTGAGGCAAAGTGAGGAGAATGTGCATAAAAAAACATGCTACCCAGGCAACAGCGTGTGACTCAATAATTGTATTGATAGTCATGCCAAGTTAAGAAATAAAAAGCTCAGGAGAGGTTTTTCATTCACTTCAAGATAAGTGCAAAATCGAGGAGGAAGATATGCGGCAGAAGGGAAGCTGAGGGAGTGACATGACATCCCTCCTGATGAGATGAGTTTTCAGCCTACAATGGAAAGATGGGGAGTGACTCTTGTGTTCTGGCTGGAAGAGAAAGGTCATTACACTGGGAGCCAGAGGGGAAAACAGCTGAGTCCAGATAAAGTGATGACAAGGTTTCTGCAGGGAGGAGAGAGCGAAGCAGGCCATATAGTGCCAGAAGTGAGAGCGTGGACTCTGCACGGCCGCATTTGTGTGCTTCTGATGAGCTGCGTTAATAACATTTCCAGAAATTCCTCCAAAATACGATGCTCACATTACCAAAATATCTGTCCCGTCAATGCATCACAGGATTTATTAAACGTACAGGAGAGACGAGCACTCGCAGCGCTGTTGTAATTGGGTCCTGTGCAGCCCATGACCTTTATCAACCTTGTGACCACTGGGAACTGTAACAACATTGATGGAGCTTATTCTCTCCAACATAGATGTCTGGCTCAGCCTCCACCCCTCTGGTGACAGATGCTGTAGACCCCACATACAAACAATGAAGCCACATTCTAACAGTATGAATGCATTGGCCATATGGGAGTGCATATTTACTGGACTACGTCACGTTTTAAAATGTTCCAATAAAATGTCTTTTGATGCTGGATTGTGTACATTGGAAAAAAAAATCATGCATGAATTTAGTGCAATCAAGTAATCTTTTCTAATTAATGTCTGTGTAAAGGAAAAAGAGAAACACATTATACTATTAGGGCATAATTGCTGAAAACAAGTGAAAGAACTGAGAACTAAATAGTACTGAACTGTGCAGTTAGACCAGTGGACTGTTGTTCATTATTTTTGTGTTTGTGATTTTTTTGGGCGGACCTGAAACATGGCTCAGAGTCATGGTCCTCCAACACTAAATAACCCCAATGAGCCTGCGCATGAATGACACCACCAGTCAGTTACGAACGTAAATTCAGCGACTCTCTCACTCCAAACCAGCCCAGCAATTCACCTCAGCTCGTTTCAGTTCCAACAACTCAACACCGAAGAAAAAAATAACACCATCCCGTCACCGTCCTCTCGCTCTTCAATCAATGCATTCAATTAATCTCTAAAGAATCATGATCAGCATATTAGCAAATTTCCAAGCATGCAATGTGTGAGAGTTAAAACCTGCTTGATACCTCCCTTTTTTATAGTTCGAAGAAAACGTGCTTAGTGACTCTAATACACTTTGAGATAAGTCATAGTTACTGTACTAAAATCTGCAAACCATGATGAAGATTAGTATTGAATCTACTCCCCTTATACTGGAAGCAGTTAGCTCCAACAGGAGCAGCTGCAGCTTTAAGTTCTTGAAATGAAGAACTGACTCTTCAAACTGAGAAATGTAAAAATAAATCAAATATGTGTGTAATGTTCATCAGTGTGACTGAAGAGTTGTTGGTTCTACTTAATATCTTCAGTTTACTGAACGTATTTGCTCATGTACAACTGAATCAAGTTTATTTGATTATTGAAAAATTATTTGTTTTGAATCCTTACAACCTGTCTTTTCAAATTCAAACATATTAAGAATTTTACAGCAGCCTAGACAAGTCAAAACAAATACTTTATTTTTTACAGTGTAACCATTATATTAATCATCTATCACTGAGCAGCTGAAACCACAGGGATAATAATAAACAAAATAGAGGGATTCAGAATGTCCTGAAACTGCAGTGTGGAGATATTTTGTGCCAAAACATGAGATTAGCCAACAGTAAGTGATTGTTTTGATATCCAGAAATCTCAGCAAGTGACTGGAGATATAATCATTGATATTGATCAAACCGATAGCCATTATACGCCACAGGGAAGTAAAAATATCAGTTAAATCCCCTTCAGTCTTATTCAAATACATTTCTGTTCAACCAGGGGTGTAGTACACACTGTTGTTTTGTATGTCCTGACTTTCTTGAAGCGCCAGTGTTAAATTTGACTGTTTATTTGAATTATCATGAGCATGGCTCACTCCTCAGTCAGCAACTGTAGTCTCGGAGGCGAGCAAGTCCTGCTGCTGTGGGAAATTCCACCACAAGGTCTAATAACAACACACCAGATTGTCTCCACTCCCAAGAATAGAACAGCCAGCGAATGAATGGAACAAACCAGTCTATTCACTCCATACATATTCACTAAATGGTGCTTGTGCATTTAAGAATTTTTCTTAAATAGGAGGATCACGGCGCCAACGACAACACTCTCAGCTCGGCCGATTGATCTTTCTTAAAGACACTTTGAACTTCAACAGCAGTGCCCATTCTCATATTGTAGCTGGAATGGGAGGAAATTCAGCCTGCTTCCCCCTTTCCTGTTGCAGTTTCAAAAGATAATCTGCATGGGGTGGATTGCATTGAAATGACATCACCCATGCCTAAAATCCAAAGGTTGCATGAATGGGGTTTTGAAGAGGACACACTCCACGCTAAGCCATGTACATACCAGTTCCATGCTCTGCTGAGCTAAACGTTCTATGATGGGGTTTCCCATTAACTGTGGAAAATTTAATATGTGATCAAAAGAACCGCAATCTATGTGAAGCAGCTAAAATAATAATTAAGTCTGCTCAGTATCAGATAATTAGAGTGAACTTGAGCATTTTGCTACAGAACTTTATCACAAAAACATTAGCGAGATCAAATCACCCATTGCTCAAATTCCATCAGAGCTGATTAATTTATTGACTTCATGACTTTCTGTCATATCTATCATACTACAACCACAGAGGGCATTTTCCACATTATTCTGTTGACTTATATTCTAACACAGACTGAAATGCAAACCTTGGCAGTTTCTGTTATCATAAAAAGAATAAATGGGGTCTTTTATCGTTGCTATAAGGGGGATATTTTACAGTCACTTTAGCCTACACACTTAACACTATACACACTTTACAGTTTGAAGTAGAGGAGTGCAGTCAGTGGAGATCCAGGCAACCCGAAAATAATATGCAGATGTAACTCCTTTGTATCACCAACAGTTTGATTAGTGCTTATAATTTAAATAAATGTGTTTTTTTCTGTATCTATAATGGATATGTTACATTTATTTAAAGGAACAGTTCACCCAAAATCAAAAAAGTAGTGCTATTTATCCATCTAGATTTTTTTTTGGCACATTTGAAAAATTCAAAACCAGTGCCTCTTACCAAAAATCCGGTTATTCAAGATAATCCACAGACTTTGTTGTGAGCGGGTTTTTGTAGGAACTATTTTCTTTCTGCAGTAGAATCTACTGGAACTACTTAAAATCTACCAGAACTACTTTCTTTTGGACTAGAAAGAAAGTAGTTCCTGTGCGTATTATCTTGAGTAATAGTGATCTTGAGTGAAGTGATGATCTTTGGAGAGAGACACACCCAAAAAATTTAGATGCATAAACAGTACTACAGACCAGAGGAAAAATATGTATTAGATATAATATAAATATGTATTTTGATATGAGGGTGAACTGTCCCTTTAATTTAATTACATGTAACTAGTAACTCCCCAACACTGCTAGTAGGTAAGCCTTGTTTTTAGCCCAGCAGTTATTGATGATAACGGCCTTAGAGGAGTGAGGAGTCAGCAGTTGGTATACATTATGTAAAGGCTCATGTACAGTGAGGATCTTAAAATGCTGTAATCGGCCAATCAGAATCGAGTACACATGCAATGCAACAGCATTTACATGAATTGCTGGGCAATAATGAACGAGGCGGGAAGAACGTGGTGCAATGATTTTCAAGGGTTTGCTGTCATTTGCATGTAATTTCTTTAGAAATGTTATGATAAGCACCTGCATCATTTACAAAACAAATTTAATGAAAACTAAAAGCAAGTAAATCCACTACAGTTACCACAACAGCCACTGTAACACCTACATTTCCTCTACATTCATTTTCAAAGACAGTCAGTATCTTTCATCCTTCAACCACACAGTCAGATCAGCTGGACGTACTGCTGCAGACCACCCCAGGAGGAGTGGAGGTGAACTGATGCGAATTTGTCATTTACAGCATGTACGTTTTTGTTCTTTCCACAGCGGATGCTGTGAGGTCGACTGGCACCAGGCAACCAATGACAGGCTTACACCTGCAATGAGGCATCCAATGAGTCAAACTAGTTCTCAGCTGACAGAACGCAACAGCAGGACGAGCGGAGGACGTGTTTACGCTGATGATGCTTCGTGCTAACATGCAGTAAATGTTGATGAACAGTGTTTAATTAATTATTTGTGTATGTTGTATTTGTATGTGGCATGAAGGAACTACAACTCTCATTTTGTTGTATAGCCCTGCATTGTGTAATGATAATAAATGACCTTGATACCTTGATAAACATGGTAGAACAAAGACATTCATGCAGGAGAACAATGGTTACACTCAAAACCCTTGCTGAAACTAAAAATGTTTAGCCTAATATGCACTTCAGTATGCCCAGGGAGGCCTGTTACCAGGAAAATGCTCAGTCAATATAAGTCAGTCAAGAGCCAACAATAATTAGCAGTACATTTTAAAACAGACTTATGCTGAGTCAGTCATGAGGCACTTTATGAGAGGGGTGTCTGTGGGCTACTGCTCTCTGCTCTGGCTCAGATGATGAACTCATATATGTCTGGACTTGACAGCAAATGAGTGGGGGAAGACAAAGCAAATGGACACTGAATGCACATTAACTAAACCAAAGATAACTTTAATATAAACACAAGCACTTTTTTGGCACTGCCATACTGCAGACGTTTACATCAGTTTCATTACTAGCTCCTGTTATGGGAATCATAAAGCAAATAGCGCCGAGGATATTACAGGCGACTCCAAACTTTATCATACTCGCCCTGTTCTCTACTGTCAGACAGATTTTAAATGTTGAACGGGGAGCACCTTCCTCTGAGATGATTTACTCCGAGAGGTTTGAAGTCTGATGGTGGTGTTTGGACACTATAAACTGTCAAGTATGCAGCTTTGCTTTAAGTTTTAAAATCTATTTTGGACCATAAACCTTGAAGAAGGACAACTAATAATAAAATATATGCCTCCTGAAATGTTTCCCATGAATTCAATTGATAAATAGGCATGGAAAAACAACTGCCAAAGTCACTTGTGCTTTGAATCTGTATCACAGGAGCACCTACTGTACGCATTTTGCTTCAAATTCAGTGTAGGTTTAAGTACAGGTATGGAGCTGATTTCACACAAGTATTTTGAATATACGGGAGGGGAAAACATGCCCTCAAATGAATTTCAGGTAACACTTTTAAATAAAGTACAAAAAATGAGTAGTTACTAGGAAACTAATGAGGAGTGACTGAGGAGCTAAAATGCTAGTTAACCATTAGTTAATGAGTAAAGCCTAACCACATTTTGGACAGTTGCTAATGATTAGTTAATGAAAAAATGAGTGAGGAACGAATGAGGAACTACTTACCACTTTAGACATTAGTTACAGAGTAATCCCTAATCATTTTTTAGAGCTGCTAATGATTAATTAATAAAAACAAATAGTGAGGAGCAAACGAGAAACTAACCAGTAGTTAACCATTAGTTAATGAGTAAACCTCAATCAATTTTTTTTAGCTAATAGTTAGTTAATGCAGAAACCAGTGAGGAACTAATGGAGGACTATACAGTAAATAATGATGAGCTAGAGAACAGAGTGGGAGATCCTTTATGAATGACTCATTAGGTATGAATTCATGAATATCTGTGAATTGATCATACTGATTACTTTCTTCATGAATGGTCCCTGATTAACCCTGAACCGGCTGACGAAGGGCACAAAACTAGCATCGACTCATTACTTACTATTACTTACTTTATCGTGTCCCTCAAGGTAAAGACATACATAATATTAAATAGTTAATAAATAGCTCCTCATAACCTAATGATTACTTACCTTTATTGTGTCCCCTAAAGTAAAATGATATATATCACTGAGTACTGAGTAGTTCCTCATTATCTAAAGATTACTTACTGTTTTTTTGTGCCCATAAAATAAAATGATACATAATACTGAGTAGTTAATACGTACGTCCTCATTACCAAATGATTACTTACTCTTTTTGTGTCCCCTAAAGTAAAGTAATACATCACACTGATCAGTTAGAGAATAATTCCTCATTAACTAATAGTAGC
>JAJHUR010109689.1:708-19758 GCA_027495735.1 Lutjanus campechanus | reverse complement strand
AGTACTTTTATTTGTAACTGAGTAATATTTTAGCAATGTAACAGTACTTGTACTCGAGTACAGATTTTCAGTACTCTTTCCACCACTGACCATATCAAGAAGCTCGTGGAGCAGTTCCATGGCCTTACTCCAAAGAAATGCCGTGAATTGGCATTGCAATTGGCAGAAAGAAACAATATTCCTACCCCCAGCAACTGGAGAGAGAAAGGTTTAGCCGGTTGGATGTGCAAGAAATAACATGACTCAGTAGGCTGGCATACACTCATTTACTTTGTGTAGTTCAATACAGTACCATTACTTTTTTTTAGGAGGGAGCAACAGTTCATATTCCCCTACAACCTTGACAGTTGGAATATTGAATAGTTGTTTTGATTAAATGGTTAAATGGTTTTGAAACTAACTGGTGGTTTGTTCTCACAAGTTCAAAACTGTTTGTTAGCACAATATGCTCAGGTTTACATTTTAAAACTCAGATAGTCAGTTTACCCCCAGATGGCTCAACTTACCCACTGACTTGGTTCAACTTACCCCTAACCTGGGGCAGGTTGAGCCACAGGAGCACTTTTTTTTGAGAGGTCATTATTTTGGGCAGCTTTGTCAGAGATGCATTCTGATTATTTCATTTGATAGGAGACATCCTGAAATAAAGGTATATGTTTTCATTCTATTTCTGTGTCAATTTTCCTTACCTCCAGGACAACATAAGCAAAAAGTGGCTCATCTTACCCCACTCTCCCCTATCCTAATATCCTAAAATTATAATTAGTATTAGGAGATTAGGAGTGTCAAGCTCAATTTCATCCAGGGTCACATCAGCATACACAGTTGCCCACAAAGGGTCAGTTGTAAATGTAAGACTGCATTTAGTTGTTACCATATTACACAATTGCCTCCTCTTTCGATTACTATCGGTTTTATTAAAAACTTCTTCTTTTTCTTTACGACATTTACGAGGCTGCTACTATTAACATTCCTAGTTACAACCAGTCTGCTGGCGTGCCACTGTTGGAAAGGGTATGTGTTATTGAGATGCTATTTAGAGTATACTGCCACGAAACAGCTATATAACTAAAAAAAAAAAAGAAAGAAAGAAAAAAGGATGCATTCTGGGACATGTAGTTTATGGACACCAAACTTCAATGACACAGCACAGAATAGTGTTGCACATATCATTTTTGGAAGCTCTTGAGTGCCGCATAGAAGTTACAAGGAGACGTAACAACAGCGTGCGAGACTCTCTGTCTGTTTCCTTTTCCACAGAGGAAAGATGAGGTTCACCTTACCTGTACTTTTTCTCTTTTATTTGAGTACAGAAGTTGAATTATTTCTTCTACTTTTACCAGAGTCTTTTTTTTTTTACACAAGTCTCTGTACGTCTACTAGAGTACATTAGTACAGTTTACCACAAAAACTATGCTCAGTCTGATTGGTACCTTACAGCCCACTGTCAGAGCAAGCACAAAATAAGCCTATCCAATATTTACATGTATTATTTATTTATTTATTTATTTCCTGTTAATACTGCAGAACTGCTTCATTATTTGGTTTGGTTTCACTCTATCCGATTCATTTCTTCATATTGTGTATCATGTCTTTGTTTAGGTGTCGGCTCTTCATCTACTACCTGGTGATCCTGGTGGAGAATGCTGCTCTCAGTGCGTTATGGTACCTCTACCGGTCTCCTCACACCACTGACGCCTTTGCAGTACCAGCACTCTGCGTCATCTTCAGCAGTTTCCTCACTGGCGTGGTTTTCATGCTCATGTACTATGCCTTTTTCCATCCCAACGGGCCGCGCTTCGGACGCTCGCCGAGCGGCCAGGGTCTCGACCTGGACCCCACCGCTCAGTTCTCCACACTACCATCTGAAGGTGCCACCAACTCGCTGCGTTCCAACCGAGGTGCCACCACGACCCTGGAGCGCGACATGGGGAAGTATTCAGAGCGGGACGGCTGCATGCCGGTGTTTCAGGTCCGACCCACAGTGCCATCCACGCCATCGTCTCGTGCTCCACGCCTCGAAGAGACCGTCATCAAGATTGACCTTTGCAGGAATCGCTACCCAGCCTGGGAGCGTCATGTCCTTGACCGCAGTATACGCAAGGCAATCCTGGCTATAGACTGCTCCCTGACTCCTCCACGGCTGCAGTACAAAGATGACGCTTTGGTGCAAGAGAGGTTGGAATATGAGACCACATTATAGTTCCACACTGCTCTAAGAACCCAGCCATCAGAGGATTATCCTGCTATCACATAAACAGCAACAGGGGCTGTGGCAATAAGAATTTGTTTCTACCAACAATCTCACTTTTCATCTCTCATTCCCCTTTTTCTTTTTCCATTCCTCGGCATCAGCACCCTGTTGGTAGTGATCGGAGGAGCAGTCAGTGTGCAGTGCAGTTGATGTTGCTGGATATATTTGGGGTCTTCGTAGGGTTGTTGCTGTTATTTTTACTTCCTATCATCAGGGAAATCCTGTCTGGTATGAACTAAATTCAAATCAGAGTGCTTCAGCGCTCTGCTCAGACCCTACAAGATGGTGATACACTGTTTGGAAAAGTTAAGGATAAAATAAGTATATGTCCATGTCCTTCCATCATCCACGATCCCACTTTAACCTAAATGACATCTGAATTACACACAAGTTCCTCTAATGTGATGAGGAAAGGAAGCTACCCCTCATTCAGCAACCGTAGAAATTTCAAGCTGTCATATCTGTCTCAATGTGTCTGGAAGTGTGTTTGGAAGTTCTGATGATGTGTCTCCATAACAGCCACAACTGGGTGAGTACTTCCATCAATATCTACATAAACACTCATCGCTCCTGTTCTCTTAGTGCCAAAAAGGTTCCTTGGAAACGTCCTCTAGCTTCTGAGGAGTGGAACATCTTCGAGATGGCTGGGCAGTCCAAAAAGTTCTTCTCTGGCCTGGACGTTTCAATCCTCTTGGATAACTCTGGTCTACACTGGAAGACAGTCAGAAGGTCAGTGAACTACATGAAGACAGTAGTCAAAGTAGCATCTATACTCAGTCATTGTGTTTTGTTTGGATCAAATCAATCAAACCTGGCTGGAAGGAAGGACAGGGAGCGAGACAGACGGAGTGAAAGCTGCACAGACACAAGCTCCACAGCCTTTCTCCAACAAGGAAATAAACTCACACAATGCCAAGAAAAAATCTTCCTGGCAGCTCAACTCAACTATTTGCAGTCCAGCCTCATAAACCTGGTTGTGGAATGACACTGATCTTTGCTTGTCAGTGGAGGAGAATGAGGAGTGGAGGGCAGAAAAACTGAGCAAAGTACCAGACAGCAATGAACAGGAGAGGATGACGCAGGAATTGGAGATGAGTAGAGGGTGGAGAAGAAAAGAAAACGTAGACAAGCAGCCATCTCAGCCAAACGAAACCAACCACCAGGATGTACAGTACTCTGATACAACATGCAGCATTTTTTACTTTAGAGATGATAGAGGGTACTGAAGTCATTGTAATTCTGTGTTATTTGTGGTTACGTGTGTATGTGTTGGTAAAAGGTGATGTGTGTGTGTGTGTGTGTGAGTGCGTATGTGTGTGGTGTTTAAACAAGAGAAGCAGCTCAGGAGGACATGTGGTTGGATGCCTGAATCGGCTCTGTGCTATCATCGATCAGTGAAGGTACACCTTGACATTTTGATTTGAAGTCTGCTTGTTCTTTGAAAATGATCCTGTTTTTGTCCTCCAGCTAACCCAGCAACAGCTTTTAACATTGTTACACCTAGCCACACAACACGTTAGCATGTTGCTGGTGGTGTCCACCAGCTTCAGTGAGAAATGCTACAAAATGATCTTTAAACTGAAGTGCTAGTCTAAAAACTTGATCCAGGACCGTCATACCACATAGCATGGTCTGGGAAGAATAACGGATGTTTTTTTTAGTGAGTGACAGCAATTCCAACAGATATAGGTCCATTTTAGCCTGGGAACCAGACGAGTCTACCAAGCTTATGTCTTCATTTCCTCTAGCAGATGCATCTGGCCTCCCTTCCATTCAGACAGAATTCCACCTGCCTGGTATCCAGTCGGGCCAATGACAACCATTGTGTCCAATCAGCAGGTCCGTCGAGTGCAACATCTCAGACTGCTGACACTTAGATCAAACTGTCAGACTAGGCAGTGCTGATCAAATATGGATCAAGATTGTCTTCATTAACTATTTCTCTTGTTCAGACACATGATGTAGTGTACGAAATAGCTGTAATACAAGACAGATTGCGACCAGATGGTCGCCATTCTGTGTCCTGTTTGGAAATGGACCAAGCACCATCACACATTTCATTGCTCTGATTGGTTGTAGGTCTGTCCAATTGCATCCAGAGGTATTTTGGCATGTGCATGTTGATCTCGAAAATTGAGAGGTTCCAGGCGATGCCAGACTCTGTCCCTTTATTGTAAAATCAAAGATCGCACAAGGTTCCTTCCTTGATCATGTAGTAAGGGGCTGTAACTGTTGGCTAAAAGATATATAAATGACGCAAAAAACACTTTCTATGTAATTACTTCCACAAAGGAGGTCACGTTTTAAGCCATCTGTTGGTCAGCTCATTTACAGAAAAACTACTAGCCTGAAACATGGTAGAAAGGTGTAGCATGGGCTTCGCTCTCCGAATGCAGCGTGGTATGGAGGTCCTTGATCAGGGCATGTAGTCCCTGATGATGAAACAAGACTAAAAGGTCTAGCAACAGATCATAAACAACATACAGGCAGTGTCTGTGTTTGTGATGCTGAGAATTGAAGATTTGCCCTGATGGTGGCATAGGAAGAAAGATCAGGGACTCATCAAGATTCATCATGTGTAAACATTAAAATCAACAGCAAACGTCATTACAGTCCAGGCTTTTGTTATGATTCAAAATGTTAGTCAAGGTACATTCAGTGGAATGGTGGCATTAACGTAAAGGTCAGGAGGTTGCCAAAGTCATTTGCAAGGGTCTATGAATATCCTTGTTAAAGTACCTTGCTCTAATCAAAATGTTGGACAGGTGGAACATCTGTCTATCATTGCCACCCACAGGCACCACTGATATCATTACCAGTGTCAGTCAAACCATCACGGTGTCCCATCCCATACACTCCCAACTCAAACAGCTTGACTTCAGGGAATGCTGGGAAGCCAGAGGCAATGACATCATCAGTCAAATCCACAATGTTCAGGAATTTCAGCTCTCTCACTCACAACTGTACAGCAGATCAAGGCAGTGCTATTCAGATGGTAGCGTTAGTGTTTATTTTAAAACTGAAATATCGGCACAAAAGAAAGGTCCATGTTGTCTTTCTTAGTTTGTTACGTCACAAGTGCAATGTCTTTTTTTTTTCTATAGATGGCAAGAGGAGAGAAAAGCACAAAACAAGTCAATGGGATAATCATGGCATGAGACTGTAAACCTCTTCATCCTGCTGTTAGGCCGAGCTGTTCTCACCTCAGCTGGCCTCATCATTCTGTGTATGAAGTCTGAAATGTGTTTCAGGTCATTACAGTCGATGTCCAAAACGAATATAAAATGATCCTCTTATTATTTTGGTTACAAATGTATAAGCACTAAACAGAGGATTTGTGTGTAGCCCAATATTTACAGACCACAGAGAGAACCACCGTCCTGACAAATATTGGGATGTTCCTGATATAAGTTGTGGTTTTCTCAGCAGATGTAATTTTAAATGGCTTATGTTAGTTTTAATAATGTGTTTTGTTGGTGGTGGCAAGTCCAAAATGGACTATCTCGAATGATTCAGAAGTTTATTGTGCTTATGAACAGATCTGCTGTGTTCTGTTAGGGACACATTTTAAAGGACCATACCCGCAATTTTCATCATCACGTTTACTTTACATCACAGCAAGCATGTTATAGGAATGTGAATGTATTTTTTTTACTGTTACAAGACACCACTGTATTGCTGGAACTGCAATATGGTAAAAACTTGTGTCATGTAATATCATTTATATTGATTATTGAGTTTTGTAGATATCAGCCATAGAGATGTCTGCCTTCTAACAATAATATAATATAACACATAATAATATAATCCATGTTGTGAGCCGATCATGTGGGAACTACTTTCTTTCTAGATTGCAGATTCTACTATAGAAATTGCTCACAACAAGGTGTGTGGATTATCTTCAGTGACGCTGGTCTTGAATTTTTCAAATGTAATTTTTGGATATATTGTATAGAAGGCAGATATTGTTATGGCTGATATCTCCAAAACTCTGCAACTCACACCAAAACTATCTTGATGGATAAATAGCACCACAGATCATAATTTTAGGGTGAACTGTCCCTTTAAACTTTGTTACCAACCATTTCATACTGTGCAAAAATAAATGGAAACCAAGGGAGTCCTGGAACTGTGGGTAAAATACATCCAAAAATCTAACAAAATACAGCCTGCATCTGAAAATGGTTGCAGAAAATATTAAGTATACACAAACAGTGGTATGGTTCTTTAAGTTCGTCGAGGTTATTAGTTTAAAGTTGGCTGCTTTTAACATCATTTCTAGTGTCTTATTCTTTCAGTTCTAAGTGTGCTTCATGAAACAGTTTTTATATTTTTATTATTATTTATTTGCCTTCTTGCCATGACATTAAATGTGTGTGCAAGTGTGAGTGTTCTGATCAGTGTGTGTAGTGATATACTGTCTTAAGCAGTTTGTAGAGATGATTTTTGGTTAATGGCTGCTTCAGCTCTTTTTAAATGATCTTCTTACCTTGTATTTAAGTTGAGCTTTTAGTTTACATCAACATGTGTCTACAGGACCTGGGGAGAATATGTGTACGTGTACGTCATATGTGGCTCCAGAGGAAGGTGCATGAAATTGGATAAATCGCCTCATGATGTCACTTGAGTCAGTGTTGGTTGGTGGTGAAGAAGATTGAAAGAAATGTGTCGGTGTGGATTCAGAAAGAAGTGAGCTCACCAGACCTCTGGAACCAGCTCCATATTTCTGCTGCTACTAGCATTACACCCATGATTTTCCAACTGTCAGCAGTCAAGTTGCATTGTGGGTAATGTAAACACCGTGCTTTTTTTTTTGTTCAAGTGTCTAAGTAGAAGAAGCACAGGTTTCAGGATGGCACAATACTGTTAGACTTGAAGTGTGGCACACACTGTACAAGGCTGCATTTAGAGAGCACTGCACGAGTTGCACTCAGCTCTGCTTCTGGGCCTAAGAGGACGGAGAAATCAGCATTCATTTAATTTCTGCCTCCTCAGGAAGCCATTAAAACAAATCCACACCTAAAATTCATTTACATTGTATTGTTTAATTCATTTTGGCATAATATAAATGCTGTGGATGGAACATTGGACAGAGTTTTCTTTGGTAGAATAACTACAGCTGATATCATCGTTCCTCTCTAATACTGGTCTCATTCACCAGCAGAGGTCCTCAGTGGGTTTATCTGTCAACACTGGAGCTGTGAAAAATGAAATAAATGTCCACTCACTGAAAGCATGGCCATTATTTTATCCAATCAGACAGAATTCACTTGATCTGTTTGTCAGACAGTTGCTGATAGGAAACAATAAGTGTGACTGAATTAATTTCTTCTCTGTAGCCTACTCTGTGTAAATGCAGCCTTATATATTATTTGAAAGGTACGTCAAAGCATTCTATGTATGTTTATTTGCAGTGTCTCCCAAATCCAGTGTAGCCTTTGTTTACTGATGACCATCACATGAACTAACATATATACTGATATATATGATGTGTACTGATATATACTGAACATAAAGCTACCTCAGTTTGTTTCATGGACAGAATACCCTCCACCTTCTCACTGGCAATACATTTTCTTCTGTAACACAGGCGACACTTTAGATTCAGCATCCTGTTCCTGAACGGAACTCAATTGGTAAAATAGCCTTTACCAAATTTAAATTGGAAATTCCATTAACAAATGGTACTACAAAGTACACAACACTACAGCAGTGTGTTGTTGCCATGCCAGAGAAAGAAAAACAGATCAGTATCACGTTATAAGGTGAAAAGGTTGTTGCGACAACATGTTTTTCATGTTATAACAACATATTTTTGAGTTATCATGACATATAAACCTGTCACAACTTTTCTTGTTAGAACAATATACTATGTATCGTATTATAATATGAAACATTTAACGTTATAATGTGATAACTTGTACTATTATAACCTGATAACTTATATGTTATAATGTCATATCATGCATTCTTATAACAGGATAACTGTTATAATTTGCTACCTTACATTGTTAAAAGATGATATTTTCTTACAATGTAATAACTTATATTGTTATAACATGATTTATTGTACATTATCCTGCATGTTACATGGTTACGTACCAAAGAAAAAAACAACAATTTGACACAAAACATTCATTTTAAAATGATTTTAGTGATGTAACAATGATTTTATTGTTCCTCCAGGGTCTATGAAATAACAGACCTTAGAATGCTGACCAGAATCGAGTATTCAACAAAGCCATGTAATAAAATGTGATAACTCATATTGTTATAATATCAGGACATAACAACAATAAGTTATCATGTTAAATTGTGACTCCTTTTATGTGGTAACTTAATTGTAGAACATAAAATGACATTTTTGATGTTATAAGAAGATAAATTGTTTACTGTTATAACAAGAAAACTTTCTTATAATGCTTAACTTTTCACACTACAATATGATACTGATCCATTTCTCTTTGTCTGGTGTGGCAGCAATACGCTTCCTTATAATACTGACAGAATGATCATGAAATTGATTGTGAAATGGACTGTTCATTTTCAAATGTGCAGACAATGTGCCAAACTGAAATTGCAAACAGTGGTTTTATTTTAATTTGAATTATGTACTAGTTTTCCAGATGACCATGAAAGTCCATTTCCATCCTATTAAATTGGCTTAAATCATTCATTCATTTTCATTTTGGCAGTAATATGTAAACTTTCTTCACTTTAAGTTGTCCTACATCATGTGCTTGGCAACACTGGACTTTCTTATAAAAAGAAACAAAGAGGTGCTGTCATTAAAAAGGGGAATCCTCCATTAATGTTCCACAGGTGCTCAAGTTCTCCAACATGTGAATGGTGGTGGGTATCCTGCTCTCTCAACAGGACATGACACATTAACACACTCCCTCCCTCACTCTGCTCATGACTCTTAAAGCTGCTTTCTATGTTTTGTTTGCCTTAAAGAGAAGATATTTCTATTTTTGTCTTTATTTCACCCTCATAACCCAGGATATTGTTTGAGGCTGTACTGAAAGCACAGCTTGGTTTTCTGGTTAGCCCGGTGTGTGTATGGTGTGTGTGTGTGTGTGTGTGTGTGTGTGTGTGTGTGTGTGTGTGTGTGTGTGTGTGTGTGTGTGTATGTATGTGTGTGTGGGGTGGGGGGCTGTGTGTGTGTGTGTGTGTGTTCTTTTTACACTATTCATAATAGCATAATGTGTCAACAGCAGTTACTGTGCTTATACTGAGACTGAGTCATTGTCCAACAGACCTCGGTCCTCCGTCCTCACAGCCTGAACATTTCTCAGATGAAACTGCAGGAAACATGGCTGACTGCTGACTCGCTTCGGTTATCAGAACTCAAGACATCAATTGTGACAAAACTGTTAAGAAATAAACAAACAAGGTAGTAGATCCCAACGCTAAAAAAAGAAATTTGGAGAGGAAGAAGAAAAGAAATGTTCACTGTAGGAGAGGCTTTTCAGCCTCATTGTACTGAAACTCAGCTCGTGTAGGGAATTACATTAGCAACATTTACAAACAACAGGGATATAATCAGTAGGTCATTAGAGGGGTCATGCCATCTCCATTTTTAGCAAAATGACCAAAATGCATCCCCCTGGTTTAACCCCTTAGAATGTGTGGCTCTGAAATATCAGCAGTCTAACCCTGCTGTGTGTGGATAAATCCATGGAGCTGTCCGTGGTGCTGAAACAGCAGACTTCTGTCTTCTTCCATCTTGGATTTGTACTCTCTAAACCAGTGGTACTAAAACTTTTTTCAATAATGTACCCTCCTTTGAAATATTTTTCCAGCCAAGTACCTCTGACCAGTGTAAAACATTTTTGGTTAAAAAAAAAAGCCCATATGAAGAGGTGAAATACAGCGCTGTGCCACCAGTATCATTTTGTTAAGATAAATCTCATTAAAACATATTTTTCCTGATACTCATGTATTCTGTTGGCTCTGTTTTCATGTTCTTTTTCATTTATTTCTCTCTGTTTTCAGTTGTATTACAACCGTTTCAACCACCAATCTCATCTGTCATTCAGTAATGAAACTGACCCCCCACTGACGTGATCATGATGCTTTCTTCTTCTATCATGTTTTAAATTAAAATTTTGTTTAATCAAACTTTGACTACATTTACATGTGGAATTCATTCTCCTGTTAAATTAAAATTTTAACAAAATTCCACAAACCTCTAAAGCAGTGTTTCCCAATTTTGTTTTTCTGTGGACCCACTTTTTAAATATGTGAAACCATGGTTACCCAATTCACAACAGATCTTATCACTAAATCTTGGAAAGTGTTTATTTGTACATAACTGAACATTCCTGACCATTTTACTGCATTTTTTAAAAATTCAGTTTTATTGTTATTTGTTTACTTTTGGGTCATGACAGTCTTTGGGAATGACTGGTCTAATGTACCACAAGGGGAACTAGTACCCACATTTAAGAAACACTGCTCTAAACTATATAAAGTGAAAATTTCAATCATGAGTCAGATTGGTTTAAACAAAGTGGATCAGTTAGTTCATGTGTTTCCATGCCCTGTGTAGCTCTCTGAGATGTGAGTGGGCCCCGCGAGCGTCCCCCGGGCTGTCTCTGTTCACCAGCTGTAATGGATCAAAGCTGTGCTGTAGAGGTCTGCACACACCGGCCAAACACAACAGACGAGTCCACTTTGTTACTCTCAGCTCACGGCTGTCCAACCAGACAAAACAACAGTGTTTAGTTTGGACGGCGAGGAGCAGATCTGTGCAGCAGCAACAGTTCCACATGAGATCATTGAGCCTCAGTACAAGCACAGTAACCAGCAGGTGAATACTGATAGGATCCAGTCACACTTGTATAATCATTCTGTACAGATGTCTGTTTAGAGAACTGGTTGAACAAGGAGAACCACAGATAGTGAACTGATCAACTTAAAGCTTATCTGTAAATAAATGTATGCAAAGTGTACACGTTAAAAAAGAACATTCCTCTCTTTTTGAGTTCTGACTGTGAAGGGTGTCTTTAGAGGTTTGATGCCACCATGATGGCTGTAACTATGACGATATACTACAGAGAAAAAAATGATAAATGTGGTGTATGTGGTGTATTTAAAAAAAGATACAAATGTTTAAGACAAAAAAAATATTGGTCTTTTCAGTAAGTTGCATTGTGTGATGAAAGTCTGAAGTGCTAAAAATGCGTTCAATGGGGAAAAAGTACATTTTATTGTAAAAATAAATCAAGAGTGATGAACATGAACAAAATGACATTTTTGTATATATGGGATTTTTGTAAATTTTTATTTGAATCTAATGCAACACAAACTACCAAAATTCATTTAATAAAGTACACTGTGGTCATTTTTCTGGCCTCAAGTTTGTTCATTTGTTCCTTCATTTATCTGCCAGGTTGAGTTATTCTGGGAATATTATTATCCAGTTTACTCATTTATGAGCTTTGAACCATACTGTGCAGCAGTGTCTTGTATCACAGAGTAAGATTTAGTGGATTCTTTAGCTTTCTAAGCATTAAAACTTTAAACTTGGTCACAGCCAGGTCTTTGTGCAGAGCTACTGAACCTCACCTTTTCTCTACCGTCGACTTTCCCTCTGTCTTTTTTCCTTTGTTACATATTTTTACATTGTTTTTGTTGTTATGTCTTTTTTGTCTTTTACTACATTTTTGTCTTGTTATTTCTTTTATGTTGTTTTCATTTTGTTACATCTTTTATATCCTTTGTCATTTTCATCTTGTTACATCCTTTACGTTGTCTTCGTCTTCCTGATACGTCTTTTATTTCGTTTGCATTGTTTTCATCTTATGTCTTTTATATCTTGTCACTTTCATCTCGTTACAACTTTAACATCATTTTTCATGTTACATCTTGGTATACTGGTAATACGGTGGAAAAAGTACTGATAAGGCTATCCATGCAAGCAGATTGATAAGTCATGCGCACCGATTATTTAAGTCAGGATGGTCATGTCAGGATGTATTTTGGGATGTAGCTCACGTTTATCACTAAAACAAGAGAGAAATTCACAGGAAACATCTTAATAAAATAGATTTATTAACAGGCTGAAGTGGATCTCAATATTTAAAAGTGCAACATTTATATTATATTGACACAATTTAAAAATACATGTTAGATCATCTCAAAATTAACAACATAAATATGGAAAAAGGCAACCAGTTCACAGAAGTAAAGCATCCAGTTAAACATCACTCAGAAACACGTGTCTTACAAAGGCTTCTTTAAAAATGAAAACATCTGAGTTGGCAGTGACACTTTGAAGACTATGTCTGCAAAATCATTTGTTGAACCACCATATTTACACACTCACACATAAAGACTATTAAGACTATTACACTTCATTTCCAAAGCACAATTTGTACATGACAAATGATTAGTTTACAACACTGCTGATAAAGCACTGAAGATGCAGGAATTAAACAAAATGATCATATTACAACATAATTAATAAACATGCACCAATAAAGTGATAGATAAAGTGTTTGTACTGATATGAGAAATATTACAGTGAGTTCTGTGAGGGGACACTGATGGTGTTATTAGCAGTCATCTGAGAGGGTCTGTCAAGGTGAAAGGCTCAGTTTGGAACTGTTCCCAGGAGCACGCACACACACACACACACACACACACACACACACACACACACACACGCACAAAAATATAGAAGTCAGACTAAAGTTTCAGTTTATTTACATAAAGGGATAATTCAGATTATTGGGAGTGAGTCAGTGTACAGATGCTGGTCATCACGGCAGAGAGAAAAGTACCAGCATGGAAGCTGCCTCCATCTGTTAGTTTGTTTGTGTTTTTGTGTGACTTCAGTGAATCTGATACAGTGTCGGGCTGTTGGAACTGAAGTTAGCTGTAGTTAACTGATGTGCTAAGTCGGTGAAGGTATGTTTGTGACCACAACATGAGGGGTGAGGGGAGGGGGCCAGTGTCATTCATGTGTCAGTTTGTGGGGCTTATATAGCGTTTGGGGACCATGACTCTGGCACATCACCGAGCCATGTTTCAGGTCCACCCAAAAAATCCTGACCCCAGAAATCGTGAACAACAGTTTAAGGGTCTAACTCCACAGTTCAGTACTACATAGTTCTCAGTCTTTTCACGTTTTTAGCAACTATTTTCTAACATGTAGAATGTGTTTAGAAAATAACTTTACACCCTTTACACAGACATTAAACGGATATTGCTTTTTTCTTCTATAATCTAGTGATTGATTTATTGATTAATCTACAATTGTTTTTTATTGTTCACTTATCTAACTATTAATTTACTTAAAATGCACATTAAAAACTTGTCTCATTAATATTCCAATATTTTATTCAATAACAATCCTGAAAAACAGACATATAAAGCACATTAAAATAATGATAATAGTGGCATATTTTAAACTTAGACTGATTTGGTCTGATTTCCACCCACTTTAATAGACCCCAATGTCAGATGTCTGATCAGAAAAATACTGGACCTCAAATTCAAAAGAAGCTGTGATGCAGATCAATTTAATCAATAATCACTGTCACCCCTTCACTGAACACTGATCAGCATTTTGACTTCAAACTTAAACTGGTTATGGCATGAAATTATTTCATCTCTGGACAGTCTGTAATTTTAGTTTGAGCTATTTCTGTCTCACGCGTGGCTGATAAAGTGAACAAAAAGTACAAAATGTCTGAATAACACCATTAAATGACTCATGGTGTAAAGTTAACAGCAGCAGTGCAAACATCACTTTTAACACGGGGGTGATGAAGAAACTTCTAGAACATCTATCTTAGGTGCTTCTACCAACAGAAACATGTTGCATGTGTTGATAATCCTCATATGTCGCGTTTGGGTGCTGACAGAAAGTAAAAAGGGTGATGCTGCTGCAGGAGGAGGACAGGTCGCTCTGTGCTTCACTTCCAGCACTTGGAGCAGTTTGTCCTGCTGTGATAAGTCACGTCCAGTTTGTGGAGCTAAAGAGTCAAACTGCATCTCCGTCTAAAATATGACCATACTTTGGATGGTCGTGATGGGGATCTCTGCAGCTTGTTCTCCAGGTGAATCAATGCTCATATACTGGGCGCAGCAGTTTACAGCATCACATCAATACATGTCATGCAAATCAATCAATTTTTATAATCGATGATGTCGAAGAATGGCCCCAGCCTGAGGTAAATTACCTACACAGGTCTATGTATTTTAGCCACCTAAAAGATCTGTTTCAGTTTAAGTGTATGTTATATTTACTGCTGTTGTATAAGTCAAACACTCTCCAAACCAACCAGACTGCTTTGGCAAAATCAGTAATTTTATCTCATAGAAAACAGTTGTTGCTGGTCTACCGCTGCCTTGATCTGCTAGTTTGTGTCATTGTGTGAGAACCTAAACTAACCTTTTCAGACAGAAATCACACAATAACACAAACTAACTAACACAATCGAGGCAGCTTCCGTGCGTGTCGTCCAGCATCTATCCACTGACTATGGGTACTTCATACAAACCCACATCAAATAATCCAAACTATCCCTTTAAATTCAGCCTGAGACTCATTTGCAGATCAGCATTTCTATTTGCCTTCTCTTGACTTTAGTTCTTCTGTGTCATACCTGCACAGCACAGCTGATAATATGCAGTGACGTGTGCTGTTAAGATCTGGTGAACTCTTCTGTAAAAAATGAGGATACCTCCTCCCCCCCAAACTTCATCTGCAGTATAGTTTAAAAAACTCTTCAATAATGCATAATAACAGTAATGACAGTAATGTTAGAACAGTCAGACAGGATGTGAGGGGAGCTGTGTGCAGATATCTCCAAACATACATTTAAAACCTGCCTTTTTAGCTTGGAGTAAAACTGACATTAATATCTTTCATCCATTTTATTGTTTTCAATCATTTTGTTTAATTTTTCATATATTTTGAACAATCCTTCAATGAATATGGTCATATTCTTGTCTCAGCCAGTCACGTGTGAAGTTTGTCTGAGTGATAAAGGCACAGTCTGCTCTATCAGCTCCAACAAATAACCTCCTATCGGCTCATTTTGGCATTTTCAGGCATACAGCAAGTCCACTGCTATTTGTAGGGCTGCAACTAATCATTACTTTCATTACCCAACTGTTTTTTTCTTTAAATTAATCCCTACATTGTTGAATCTGTAAATATAAAAAGTATTTGTAAAATGCATATCATAAGCTCCTGAAGAGCAGTAATGTGTTCAAATGTTTTCTCTGATAACAACAGCCCAATATTACATGTTCATTTTACAGTGATATAAAAACAGAGTATCAGTATCCAATCCTCACAGTTCATGCACAGCAGTCATGCTGATTCATCTTGTGTTGATCAACTAATGGTTTCAGAACAACATGGTGGCTCTTCCTTCTGAGCCAGCAGCATCCGTTACAAACACAAAATCTAAATATTAAAGGCATTACAATAGGAAGCATCAAGCAACATTTTATGTTCTGACACTGATAAAGTCATAGAGTGTGGATTTAGCTCAGGATGTAACACACACCTGGACATGTCAGAAATAATCCCTCAGTAACAGTGGACGGTTCATGTACAATAAACACTTTGACAAGTGATTTCAGCAGAGACTGAAGCCTTCCAGTGAGTAGAATTCATTCAACTATGACTCAGCTCCCATGTGTCTGTGAATGGGTTCATTATGAAGCTCAGTTATATTGGAAATATCAATTTGTGCAACAGTGGACAAAATAAAAGGAACACCTTATAATATAACATAATCTATTACAACATAAACTACAGCTGCACAGCTTACCAAGAGATGAATCAACAGTTCTGTGACGGTCTCAATTAAAAATTCAGCACCCAGAGCCGTTTCATTTTCAGGTGTTCTAGTTATTTTGTCCAGCCTCTTTGTCTATGTACACTAAGGTAAATATATTGGAGGACGCGCCTACAAACTGTACCAAAAACTATTTGAATACCATATCTGCCCATCAGTGACAGTGTGCTGACTGAATCATTCAGTCAGAAGGTAATGTAGTGTGACGAGAACTAAGTTTAGCCAAAGAAATACAAAATGTATATTTCATTATTCGGGGCCTGACTTCAGAAAAACTGACACACAGTTTTACAGCATAATTAGCTTGATTATTATAGTAATTAGCTGTTATGTACCTATTAAATGACTAATTATAGGGGAACAGGGAAACTGATACAGTTGGTAAATTATGGCAGCCTTATTTACTTATGTTTTTATAACATGACATTATCGTTATCATGTTATAACAACATAAGTTATCGTGTTATAACAATATAAGTTATCTCGAATGAAATGTTTCACATTATAACAAGATAAATAGCTTCATGTCACTTTGTATGCTATAATAATGTGAAAACATCTTGTAATAACAATAAACTTTTCACATTAGAACGTATCACTGGTCCCTTTTTCTTTTTCTGACATGCACTGAAATACACTGCTGTAGTAGATGTCTCCTCATCTGAGGAAATAATATAGTAGTTAGATTGTAAGTGGAAGAGTGTAGGTCAGTGGAGTTTATAAACAGACATTAATATTCAAGGGACAGAACTTTCTCTTTGTCCTTGTAAGTCCTCACCCTGTTCCTTATAATTACACAACCACATTAGTAAGTAATACATCTCCTAAGACCATACCAGATTCTTTTTCTGAAATTATTAGGTCAGTTTCCAAGAAATTAGGAGAAAAGCAAGAGGCCTGAGGAACAAAGCATTACCATTAACTGCATGCTGGATGTGAATTAAAGGATGGGGGAAAAAACCACTGGAATTTATGTATATAGTCAATATCATGAACACTGTGCAGTCTCTATGACAAAAAATGTTGTGTTCAGTTGTGTAGGCATGAGACTCTATATACAATTTAACTTCCTCTACACTATTTTGTCCTGCGACCTTATCTCAGTGTCCTGTATGTTCCACATGAAACTCCAACTGACAAATCCAAACCAAAAAGCTGGTCTGATACAGTGGTCCAAACCTGAACCAGCGAGTTCAGCTGTGTCTGCTCCACCTAATGAGATTCAATCTAATCCTGGAGTCCAATCCCAGAAATTAGTGTGTTCCACTGTTTGCCCCAAGTCAAGTAAGATGTGCTAACTCAAAGTGCTCTTTCAGTATTTATCATTACAAGCAGCTGTCTGCATAGTCACTGCAATTCATAGACATGGACAAGAAACCAAGTGTTCTGACTGACCAACATTATCAATCTCTTTCTGACCTGAATGTACTTAGATAACAATGTACAATAAATAAATCGCCTTAATCTCACATCAGCTGAGAACAGCTACAACGACCAATGACATCTACCCTTAAGTTCAACCAACCAATCAACCCACAACTCATCTTTAGTCCATCTGTAACTCGTCATACTGTAATAGATCAAGACAAAGGATATCACAAGAAATAAGATATTGGAAAAATAATTATCTTTTCATTTACGATTTTGAGGTCTGCTTATTGTCACATCCAATAACACGACTCCAGGAAGTCTGGCTTTAAACACAACCATCCTGGGAATGAGCAGATGACAAAGGGAGTCAACATACACAAGAGTACACACCAGAAACGTGCAACGTATTTAAAAGGAAGCTGAGCAGCTGCAGTCAGTGGTGTTTGGGGGCAGTGAAGAAAGCTGTGCAAATATTCCAACATGTTAGGCCACCAAACCTGTGCAGACTGCTGCCGTCTGAGCCGATGTGACGTGTCGTTTTGGTCACTCACACACTGGACAGTCTGTCTCTGTTGCTGAAGTACTGCTGATGTTAATGCTCTTTGTGTTTGGTGTGGAATCTCTCCAACAAGGCTCTCAGGATGCTCCCTGGGATCTGCTGGTGCTGGTCTATCAGAGACTGGACTGCCTGCTGCACCTGCACGGTGAAGAACAGAGTCAGTGGCACTGCATCTGAACAACTGGTGTTTTGTGGAGTTTTGTAGAACATCCTGCAGGATACTCTTCAAATTTGATCACAATCAGAGGGTTGGTTTTGATTTTTGACAGAGATATGATAATATATTTTTGCCCTTGTCTCTTGAACCATCGTGTGTTATCTTTGACATCCCTTAAAGGTAGAGTCAGTAGGATTTGCCAGAGCTGTTCATAAACGCATCAGGATGTCAAATACAAGGTTTTGGGTTGGCGAAACGCCCTGAACACAGCAAAAGAATTAGAAAAAATAAGGAAATACAGGCAGAGGGTAGGGTCTCTGCAGATACAGCCACCACCACACATTTTTTCTTTTTAGGAAAATGTTGTAGGATATAACTTTAAACAGTAACTTCAGTATTTTCAACGTGGACCCTGTTTTCTCATGTTTTTATGTCTAAGTGATGTGAAGTGTTGCAGTTGGCAGAAGCTAAACTGAGCTAAAACATAATCCCCTCAGGCAACTGTAAAAGTGTTTGTTTTTGTCAGTGACAGGCTCAGCTTGTTATTTTAAGAGTCTTAAAACATTATGGAAAGGATCCTTTTCATTTAGCCACAAACAGCTGTTTTATTGCTCTGTTCAAAACCACCAAACTATTTACAGAAACAGTCATTTTATCATTGTAAAACACATTTCATTCAAACTGGACAGAAACAAAATAAAACTCATTAGAAGCATCCTGGCTGTTCCGACAAACACCAACTCTGGTTTGGTTAAAATAAACCCTTAATTCATTATATTGTCTTTGTCGAACTTGAATAAAGATGAAAATGACGCTGGATTCGTGAGATCATGTGAGAATCCATCTTGCCAGGCTTCAAGTTATCCCTTTGGTTCTGCACCAA